>JAOXJJ010000725.1:3174999-3210649 GCA_025769935.1 Phoenix roebelenii | reverse complement strand
CCCGGGTCGGCTCCTTGCTGGATAGGCGAAGGGCCGAGGCCCTCCTTCTAGCGCCATCTGATGCGGGATTTGCACCCTGTCACCAGCATAGTCCCCACCGATCCGAGCGGCGGAAGAGAGAGTGTCCCCCAGAAGGTATTGTCCGCTCTGGTTTGCTCCGGCCCGCAGCGTCCAGCGCACGCGGGGGGAGACTTACGGTCCCGCACGGTTTTGCCCCACAAAAGGCGCCTCCTAAGGAAAGGGTTATTGCGCCCCCCATTATATGGCACAGACCTTCCCGCTACACGGTCGATGTGGGACTAAATTCGGGGAACCTCCCGTAACAAGGTTCTTCCGAAGCAGCCCTCCGCTGGTTGGTCTCTTCATGAATTGCTGCTGTATACTCAATTGCAGCAGCAGGTTGTAACAGGTTGGGCACTGCAAAGTCAGCTTCAGCATCATGGTTTTGGCCATCGACGTCAAGAATGAGTGCTTGGCTGACCTCCCGCTGCTCGGACTTGCTGCTGCGGGAATCTGAAATCGCAGCAACTTCATCATCCCTCCGAGTAGTCCTCGGTTGCAAGGTGGTGCTGCCCTTGCTGCTGAAGTTTGGGAAGGCAATTGTAGGTTTTCTTGCCCCCTCTCTTGAAGCCGTGAACCCCCAAAAACTCCCTTACCATAGTCATCACCAATCAGCCCTTTCTTCCTCCTATCCATGTGTCCTCTCCGGTCTTCAAGCCTTCGAGCATGGAAAGGCTCTTCTTCGGGCTCTGTCCCCTCATCATAGTATCCCCTATGCCTCTCACCATACTGGTCTCCTTCTAACCATCTTTCTGGCACAACTCTTTGGCCCTCTAATCTTCCTCCTCGACTTATGTTCTCCCTCATATTTTTCCTCATGTTTTGCTTAGGGTCATCATCATCATCACTGTCGCTCTCATACCATACCCGGTTTCTTTGTCCTCCTATCCTCATGATCCCTTCGACCTAGAGGCCTCCGAGCTTGAGGATGTCTCTCGGGCTCACTATTCTCCTCGTATAAACCCTTGGACCGATCCTCCTTATGGATACCATTGGCCCATCTATCAGCCACTACATTTCCTCTTTCAACTCTTCCTCCTCTCCTTGTCTCCCTCATTTTTTTCCTCAACCCATCACTTGCATCACTCCCTTTTTCAGCAAATCTTCTTTCTAATCTCTCCATATTAGCATTACTTTCTTGCCTTATATCGGCCAAAATAGTGATCATATTTTCTAATACCTTGTTGAGTTGGGCATTGCTACTTTCAAGAGCTTCAACTATCCTTTGTTGGGTGTCAAAATCACCTCCCAACTCCATGATCTATCTATGTAAAATAAGCCCCAACAAACACAAACCCCAATCCTCCTGTGGTCGTCACCCAAGGGATGATCTAGCCCTCCTCTTTAATAAGCATTACCCCACTCAATCAATCGCCAATATCCCACGGATGGGTTTTACAAAAGGAGATTACAAGATGAAAAATCTCTCAACCCAAAGAGGTCTTTGATGCACTACTTGTTTCCTAAAGCACTGTAATTGAGAAAGGCGCACAAGGTACTACCAGTAGCCTTCCCGTTGCATTATCCCTAGATTGAACAAGATAGTGACAAAGATAACTCTTTTTTCCTTACAAAGAAAAGTGCTCACAATACATTAATAGACCAATATTCCCCACAATATTCAGATCTCTCCAAAGAATATAATAAAAATGCAGATCTGAATTTAAATTTCAGATCTCATAAACATATACAAAGAAAATTCAGATCTGAAAATTAATTCCATAAAGGAATAGATTAGTGCGTTACCTCTTTAGATCGCCCTTCCTTGGACCTCAACCTAGTCGAGTGCCCGACGATCTCAACGAAATCTCGAAGTAAAGTCTTCGACGGAGCTTCTCTTGGAACTTCTCCCGACGAAGATCTCAATGAAAGCACCAGTGTTGGCGGGGTCGGCTATGCACGGTCCAAGAGCCCCACGCCAATGATCCTACACTTGAGGAATTGTCGATGTCGATTGTGTTGGACCGATTTGTGGGTAACGCGACTATTTCTTGCTGCTTGAAACTCTCACCTATTCGCCTAGAATCTTATTCTAGCGCTCGGCTTGAAACACACACCATGCAATGAACTCAGATGGAAGAAAAGGATGTGGCTTCGAATTCCAATAACAAGGAAAGAAAAAGAGATGCTAGTAAGGTCGGGAAGGGACCATCTAGCATTTACAATCTAGAGAGGATTGATTTATCCTACTATAGCCCAAGCCTTGCGGCCGACTCCCTAAGGGACTTATAACTCAAAAGAGCTAAATGATAATTGATCAAAAATTTATGCCTCACAAAAGGCCTAGGACTTCCTTATATAGATCTAAGACTCATATGCCATACATGGCTTATTGGCAGGATAATTGAAACTACTTCCTAATCAGCCGCATGGGGAGAAAATTCAAATTCAAATTTAAACTTCTCCCATGCGGGTCACATGCTGAAAATCAAATGGGGAAGGTGAGCATGAAATACGTTTCTAATCAGCCACATGGAGAAATATTCAAATTCTAATTCAAACTTCTCCCATGCGAGTCACATGTTGAAATGCAAAAGGGGAAGCGCTCTCGGGATGCACGTGTGATCTTCTTAGGCCGTGACATATGTCCTTCACGCGGATTGTTGATGTGTCGCGCCTAGGAGAAATCCTTCGGTTGCACTTGAGCGTATGAAGATTTTCTTCCTTGTTTGGCGCATGCCCTTGGTTGGCATCCCGCGGATTCTTCCTTATTTGAAATCTCCCATATGCTGCACATGGGCTCTAATCTTTGGCCCGCTGAATCTGGGACTTTGCTCTCCCGGATCGAATGGCCATGGAAGAGTCTTGGGACTCCTCCACGGATTGCTGATGTGGGCATTCCCGGAACAAGAGGCTTTCCCGTTATGCCCCCACACATGGAGTTGCCACTTGGCTCCGTTTGCTGCTGCCCACGGCTGGCCTTGATGCACGCTGCGATAAGTGTCTGATAGAAACCCCCGAAAATAGCACAGCCATAGCACTCAACCAGGCGAGGTCCAGGCAACACTTGAGGACCAAATCGGGCAGCTGTTGAGCCTAGAGGCTGACCAAGCCTTAGGCGGCCAAAATGAGTAAAAGCAAACAGGCGCATACACAGGCCAAGACTCGCGCTAATGCGCGGCAACAACACTAGCAGCAACGCGCAGGCTGGTCCTGCGCGCCAGAATTCACCCCATCAGCACAACGAACGTCAACCGAACAAGGCAGAGGTCGAGCGCGCTACGCACCAGCGTTTGCACGCCTGCCCAGCCGCGCGGGCTACACACCAATGTTTGCGCGCCTGCCCAGTCGCGCACGCCAGCCAAACAAGGCAACGGCCGAGCACGCAATCCACAAGCTTCTGCGCGCCCAACCAGCCCTTGCGCACGCTCTTGTCCGAGCGCACAACCCACAAGCTTCTGCGTACCCGCCTAGCCGCGTGCGCTAGCCAAACAAGGCAATAGCCGAGCGTGCAACCCACAAGCTTCTGCGAGCCCGTCCATCCTTGTGCGCACTCTTGTTTGACCCTAACAGGGCATTCCTTTCCTACTACCCCAGCGGGGCATTCGGCCAAAGCTCACCCCGAAGGTTCCTAAGTACCGAGGAGCATTGCAAATGGGGCGACAGCAGCTCACGGCAGCAGTTTTTCCTACTACCCAAGCGGGGCATCTGGCCAAAGCCCATCCCGAGGGTTCCATGGATTTAGCCTGAGCCAGATCGCACCGTAGCCTTGGCCGTGTGCGGGCGCGTGGCACGAAAGATGCATCATAGCAGCGGCCTCCTAACGCAACAGGGCATTTGCCCAAAGCCCACCCCGAGGGTTCCAAAGACTGAGGAGCATTGCAAATGGATCTGGCCGAGCCGTGGCCTTGGCCGTGCGTGGGCGCCCGTGGCCGTGATCGTGGTCGTGTGCGGGTGCACGTGGCACGGAAGACGCACCGCAACAACGGCCCCCTACTATACCAGCAGGGCATCCGCCCAAATCCCACCCCAAGGGTTCCAAAAGACCGAGGAGCATTGCATGAACCTCGTTGGATGCGTGCTTAGTTTCTCAGGATGCGCGGCCCGATCAGCCGGATCCTGCGAGCGAACTGTAGCCAACCGCAACCAAGAGCAACTGCATCCCAGCAACCGTATCCAACCTTGCAGTCTATAAATAGCATTGAAAGGCAGAAGTGCGGGGCATCCCGAGTGTGAAGAAACCATGGAGAGTCCACTTGTAAGATTCGGCCTTAGGGCTTGGGCTTGGGAGAACCACATCAAGTTCTCACTAGATTAGGCTAGCAAGATAAATGTCTTCCTCTGCTAGGTTGGGCTATTAGGGATTCCTTCAGAATCTTTAGTAGATTGGGCTAGTGCGGGTGCCTTGTTATGCCCCACTAGATTTATTTGTCCACACTTGTACTTTGTAATCCTCATTTCAATTCAAACGAATAGCCATTATGCAATCAATTTCCATCCATCTGAGTGTGTGTTCCAACCAATTTAGGCGTAGGAATTTGCTACCACTTCCAATTCCTACGAGCAAAATTAGAGAGAGGGGTTGAAGAAAATAGAGAAGGTGTGAGGCAAGAAGACTATTATGGGGAGAAAATTATGGCAGAAGAAGAATCCTTCCCTGCTCAAAGGCCTCATGGCCGAAGGAAAAATAGGAAAAGGAGAATGAGAGGAGGTCAGGATGAAGATTTTGGTGAAGGGGATCCTCAGCCAAGGGAGCGAGGGCTTAAGACACCCAAAATAGATTTTCCAAAGTTCAGCGGGGGAGACCCACATGAATGGTTAAGCAAGGCAGATTAGTATTTTGATGTGTATGAAGTGCCAAAAATTGATCGAGTGACCCTTGCAAGTTTCCAACTAGAATGCAGTGCAAACCGGTGGTGGAGGTGGTTCCGGGCCTTGTATGAGAAGGAAGGCAGGAGAATGGGATGGTCAGCCTTTGTTGATGAATTCATGATGCAATGGGGACCTTCTCCCGTTATCAATCATCACGGCCAACTTGCCAAACTCAAACAAGAAGGCAAGGTCCGAGGCTACATCGATGAGTTTCGGCAGCTGCAAACATTGGTCAGCGGATGGTTCGAGGAAGCCTTGCTTGGGACCTTCGTTGATGGTCTCAAACCATGGCTGGCCAAAGAGATAAATTTCAAACAGCCGACTAGGCTGCAGGAGGCAATGCGCATGGCGGAGATTCTTGATCAAAGCTACCACCCGGAGCGGCGAATGGCCAAGGAAGAGTCCGACAGCAAGATCACCAAATTCCTACCACCCAAGACATTTCAGAGGAAAAGAGGCTGCTGCATCCAGCAGCAAGCCGCAGCCCGCCAAGAAACTCACCTAAGAGGAGCTTCAAGACTACATCAAGCTCGGCCTATGTTTCAAGTGCGGCGACAAATGGAGCCGCGAGCATCACTGCAAATCCGGCCAAGCATACTTGCTAGAAGTGGGCAGTAAGGAAGAAGCTGAAGATGCTGCAGAAACAGATGATAGCAGCAATAGCCCAGAAACTACCGAAGAATCCGAGGAGACCAAAGAGGGATATGAAGCCGAGTTATCCCAGCACACATTGTTGGGTGTGCAGCAGCCTTCAACCATGAGGCTCATGGCATGGATTGGCAAGCATGAGGTTTCACTACTAGTCAACAATGAGTCTTCTCATAATTTTATTTCTCCTCACAAGTAAGCTTTTCACCGCTGGCCACTTTTACATCAAATGGCTCTATGGCTTCTTCTTTCAAGCTTACTCTCCTGAGTATTCCAAAAGAGGTCCGAATCAAAGCGGACCTGCATGTGCTTTAGCTTGTCGGACTAGATATAGTCCTGGGCAACACATGGCTATGGAGTTAGGACAAAGTAGTCGCTGGCTACGGCTCCATGACCATGGAGTTCAAGATCGAAGGACAAAAGAAGCGGTGGACAGCAACTTGCAGCAAAGAGATGCGGCCTTGCGAGGCCAATGTGCTGGAGCGATGGTGTAGAGGCGGAGCCAACTGCTTTGCTGTATTACTGACCAACCACGGCCAAGAGGAACCCAACTCTTGGCTACAGCCGGACATGAAACTCGAGGCATTGCCTTTACCAATTTGGAGCTTACTGGAGGCACATCGGGGCGTCCTAGAGGAGCCCACATCCTTACCACCACAGTGGACCTTCGACCAGCCTATCAAGTTGTCAATGTTCCACCATACCGGTATGCACATTGTCAAAAGAAAAAAATCAAAAGGCAAGTAGACACCATGTTGAAACAAGGGCTAATCTGCCACAGTTCAAGTCCTTTTTCTTCACCAGTCCTTCTAGTGAGGAAGAAAGATGGAACGTGGCGCTTCTACACCGACTATAGGGCCTTAAACGAGGCCACTATCAAGGATCGATTTCCTATCTCGACCGTGGATGAAATGCTCGATTAATTGCATGGAGCAAAGTACTTCACACGGTTGGATCTAAGGGTCGATTACCATTAGATATGGATGTGGGAAGAAGACGTCCACAAGACAGCCTTCCGTACTCACTCGGGGCACTACGAATACTTAGACATGCCGTTTAGCCTGTGCAATGCACCGTCAACTTTCCAAGTGGCTATGAATGAAGTGTTCCGACCATATTTACGAAGGTTCGTAATAGTTTTCTTCGATAATATTTTGATCTATTCTAAAACCATGGATGAGCACTTGCAGCACCTGAAGCGAAACCTACAAATCTTGGAAGAGAACCACTTTCATATCAAGCCTTCCAAGTGTGGCTTCGTTCAAAAAAAATTGGAGTACCTTGGGCACATTGTCTCCAGAGACGGTATGCAAGTTGATTAAAGGAAGATCGAGGGTATGACTTGCTGGCCTCTACCGAAGGACATCTCAGCTTTAAGGGGATTCCTTGGGCTGACTGGATACTACTGGCGATTTGTACAGCACTATGGGTTGATTGCAAAGCCACTGACCAACATGTTAAAGAAGGGCAAATTCCAATGGTCCGATGCAGCAAGAGAGGCCTTCGACAATCTTAAGAGAGCCATGACGCAAACCCTGGTGCTAGCCCTACCAGACTTCAACAAAACATTTGAAGTGTATACCGACGCTAGCAGCGAAGGTATTGGGGTTGTTCTTGTGCAGGAGAAGAGACCGCTGGCCTACATCTCCAAAGCTTTAGGGCCAAGGAAGAGGGCCTAGAGCACCTATGCAAGGAAACTACTGGTGGTAGTTCATGCAGTAAAGGCATGGCGGTCCTATCTCTTAGGCAGGCGCTTTACCATCATCACAAACCAACAGGCACCACAACATCTCCTACACCAAAAGATCGTAACACCAAAGCAGCAGAAGTTGCTTGTCAAGCTGCTAGGGTTCGAATACGATATTGCCTATCAGTCAGGCAAAGAGAACAAGGTTGCGGATGCACTGTCTCGGAAAGAAAGCAACCAAGTTCTATGGGTCACCGAAGAAGTTGAACAGCCGATTTGTGTTGCCATCAGTGGAGTAGTTGGCGGATTTAGGACCAGATCCGCAAAGCCACTAAGTTGGATGCTCGAGCCCAGGAGATCCAACAAAAAATTGAAGCATCCATCGGTGGTGTTGCTAATTTCAAGTTAAGAGACGGGTTGATCTACTACAAAGGTAACATTTATATTCCTGACGTCCCTAATTTAAGACAAAGCATCTTAAACCACTTCCATAATAGTAAGGAAGGGGGCCATTCCGGCTGGCTTCGTACCTATTTGCGTGTGAAGCATTTTTTCTTTTGGGAGGGACTGAAGCAACAGGTCAAAACTCTAGTGGCCGCATGTGACACATGCTAAAGGATCAAATATGACCCAAGAGCACCTCTGGGACTACTGCACCCACTTCCCATTCCAAGCCTTATTTGGGAAGATTTGACCATGGACTTCGTAGATGGATCGCCGGCAAGTAGGGGCTACGAAGTGATCATGGTGGTGGTAGATCGACTGAGTAAGTATGCACATTTCGTTCCACTCAAGCATCCTTACATAGTAAAATCAGTAGCCAAAGTATTTGTGAAGATGATAGTACGGCTACATGTAGTGCCACGAAGCATCATCACAGACCGGGACAAGGTCTTCATGAGTACCTTTCGGAAGGAACTGTTCACGCTACAAGGGAGCAAGCTAAAATATAGTTCCTCATACCACCCGTAGACCGATGGTCAGAGGTCATCAACCGAATTCTAGAACAGTATCTGCGCTATTTTTTCCATGAGCAACTATTACAATGGGAAGAATACCTTACATGGGCTGAATTCTGGTACAACACTTTCCACTATTCTATTAAAATGAGTCCTTTTGAGCTAGTGTATGGTAGGCCTCCCCCCAATTTTAACTTCTTATGAGAGAGGCATGACCAAAAGCATCGAAGTTGAGAAGGAATTAATGACACGAGACACAAGACGGAGTCCTTGCAAATGTTAAAAGGGAGCTTCAGAAGGCACAAGAAAGAATGAAAAGATACTGCACCAAGGGTCGAAGAGAAGTCATCTTCGAACCAGGCCAGTATGTCTATCCAAAGTTAAAGCCTTTCGAGCAACAATTACCCAAGGACAAGTTCAGCCACAAGCTATCTCAAAGATATTACGGGCCGTTCAAGATGTTAGAACGCATTGGAGAAGTTGCCTACCGATTGAAATTGCCAGCCACATCACGACTTCATCCAGTCTTTCATATATCAAAACTGAAAGAAAAGGTAGATAACCCGACTTTGATTGAGCAGAAACTACCATCCTTTGACGAGGAGGGCCGACTGCTTCTTCAACCAATCGAAGCCCTCGAGTACCGAATACAGCGAAGATGACGAATTCGCCAAAAGGTATGGCAAGTCCTTATCCAGTGGGACAGATTACCGAAAGAGAAAGCTACATGGGAGGATTACGATGGGTAGCCCGGACATACCCAAATTTCATCCTTGAGAACAAGGATGTTCTTGAAAGGAGGGGGATTGATAGAAACCCCCAAAAATAGCACAACCATGACACTCAGCCAGGCAAGGTCCAGGCAACACTCGGGGACCAGATCGGGCAGTTGTTGAGCCTAGAGGCTGACCAAGCCTTAGGCGACCAAAACCCGCGCCAGTGCGCGGCAACAACATCAGCAGCAGCGCGCAGGACTAGCCAGTGCGCCAGAATTCGTCCCATCAGCACAACGGGCGTCAATTGAGCAAGGCAGAGGCCGACCGCGCTACGCACCAGTGTTTGCATGCCCGTCCAGCCGCGCGCGCCAGCCAAACAAGGCAACGGCCGACCGCGAAATCCACAAGCTTCTGCGCGCCCATCCAACCGCACGTGCAAAGGCGCGCACTCTTGTCCGAGCGCCCAACCCACAAGCTTCTGCGCGCCCGTCCAGCCGAGCGCACAACCCACAAGCTTCTGCGCACCCGTCCAGCCGCACACTCTTGTCCGACCCCTACATGACATTCCTTTCCTACTACCCCAGCGAGGCATTCAACAAAGCTGACCCCGAAGGTTCCAAAGTACCGAGGAGCATTGCAAATGGAGCGACAGCAGCTCACGGGAGCAATTTTTTCTACTACCCCAACAGGGCATCCGGCCAAAGCCCACCCCGAGAGTTCCAAAGATTGAGGAGCATTGCAAATGGATCCGGCCTGAGCCAGATCGCACCGTGGCTTTGGCTGTGTGCGGGCGCCCGTAGCCGTAGTCGTGCACGGGCGTGTGTGGCATGGAAGATGCACCGCAGCGGCGGCCTCCTACTAACCCAGCAGGGCATCCGCCCAAAGCCCACCCCGAGAGTTCCAAAGACTGAGGAGCATTGCAAATGGATCTGGACGAGTCATGGCCTTGGCCATGTGCGGGCGCGCGTGGCATGGAAGACGCACCACAACGGCTCCCTACTATACCAACAAGGCATCCGCCCAAATCCCAACCCAAGGGTTCCAAAAGATCGAGGAGCATTGCATAAACCTCGCCTGGATGCATGCCCAATTTCTCAGGATGCGCGGCCCAGTCAGCCGAATCCAGCGAGCCAACTGCAGCCAACTGCAACCCAACCGTAGCCAAGAGCAGCAACATCCCAGCAACCGTATCCAACCTTGCAGTCTATAAATAGCCTTGAAAGGCAGAAGTGCGGGACATCCCGAGTGTGAAAAGACCTGTAGAAAGTCCACTTGTAAGATTCGACCTTAGGGCTTGAGCTAGGAAGAACCACATCAAATTCTCACTAGATTAGGCTAGCGAGAAGAATGTCTTCCTCTACTAGATTGAGCTAGTAGGGATTCCTTCCGAATCCTTAGTAGATTGGGCTAATGTGGGTGCCTTGTTATGCCCCATTAGATTTATTTGTCTGCACTTATACTTTGTAATCCTCATTTCAGTTCAAATGAATAGTCACTGTGCAATCAATTTCCATCCATCCGAGTGTGTGTTCAAACCAATTTAGGCATAGGAATATGCTGCCACTTCCAATTCCTACGAGCAAAACTTTGGCGCTTACCTTCCTATCGGTCCATGGCAGCATTGCAACCTGGCAAGAGGTCAAGAGGCAACGAAAGGCAATGGTGTGGGGCTTAGGAACCAAGAGCTCCCATCAGTGTCCTTTGTTTGGCCATGCATATGGATTGCTGAAGTGGCGCATGCATGGCTTGATGATCATTGGCCTGCTGAATCCAGGCCCTTGCTATTCCGGGGTCGGATAGATATGGAAGAGCCCTTGCTAAGTAGGGACTCCTCCACGATTTGGCTGCTTGACTCATGTCTAATCCTTCTTTGGAAGGAATTTTGCTGCTACATTTGCGCCTCCATGTTGGACGCCCTTGCTGCTGCACACGGATGGCCTGATATCTCCTAGTCTCGTGGGGGCTCTAGGGTCGTTGGATGGCTGCCAGTTGTCTTGGCCTTTGGGCATGCTTGCTGGCCGTGTGCTGGATGTGGGCACATGCATTCGGGTGTGCACGAGCTGTTGGATTCGGCCATGTTGGTCGAATCCCTCCACTCGCACCCAAGTGTAAATAGGCTTCATTGGATGCGCTCGAGTGTGAATAGGCTTGACTGGATGCGCTCGGGTATGGATGGGCTTGGTCAAATGTGCACACCAATGTGAACGGGCTTGACTCGTTTGGGCGCAACCGCTGGCTGCAGGGCGCGTGCGCGCGCGGGCGCGGGCATTGGGCTGGGCGTCACGCGCTGGCCTCTTGCTGTGGTCCTGGGCCTCGCGCAGACGTTGGGCATGGCCTGCGCGGGGTTGGATTTGCTATCGAAGTGCTTGGCCAATGGCTAAACATGCCTCCAAGCATTGGATTTGGCCCGTCCTTGGGCCATGGTTGGCATTGGTTCACGCCAACGTGCCAAGATTTTGGCTTGGCGGAGCAGGGTCCTCAACATTGAGTCCATCCATGAAGCTTTCCAAATGTAGTGTTTTCACAATTCTCCATACATGCATTGCATGTATCACATTCTAGCATACAGACATCCAGATAAGACATTGGAAAAATAGTTGTGCGGTTCTATTAGTCAAAGTTCATAACCTTGACAAGTGCAACCCAACCATCTTGGTGTTGTGACTTCATTATGGCCTCTTTCACAACCTGATACTTGGAAAACACTCTTGAATGTGTGCTGAGTGGTAAATTGTAATGATTCTGCGACCATATATGAAAAACAAGAATAACAAGCATAAAGGAAATTATTCTATGCATAATTTCCATGCAAAATGCTGAAAAATAAAATAGAGTGATAACCTACCATGAGGATTCGTATTTCATCGAGAAGTGTATGGCCTCTCTCCTTTGCTTGCCTGGCAGCTGTCTCAACGGAAATTACTATATCACCCAGCATTAGCTGTGTGGGTGAAAAAGCATGTCAAATGTAGCCGATAAATAGTCGATGAGGCTAATCAACAAATTAGACCTTTCAACTCAAAGACAAGTTCTTACAATGGGAAGATCAAGTTCAGGTATATGCTGTGACATGGACAGAACATCCGTAGCATGGTCCTCGCCTCTCCAATCTTTATTAAGCTTTTGAATGTAATCATCATTGCAAAGCAGCACAGACAGCTCAATTTTTTCAAATTTACCAACATCATCAATAGAAGATTCTCTGGTTTTATACTCTGAATCCTTGAGACCATCAAATGCAATTTTCATTGCCATGGGAATATTCAATTTTAGCATTTCTGCAATACTCTGCAAAACACCAGGAAACAAAGCATAAAGGAAAACAAATAAATGCAACTGACTACTTTAACTATATTTCAAGGCAGTATGCTAAAATGTCAAGTTCGAAGTATATCTATAGTCCTCAACTAATGTGCCATTTAACCGGTACCAAATATGGCTTAGTTCTTTCCTATATTTTGGCCTGTGAATATTATTTTTATAAGTTAAAAATGTTTCAGCATTGAGGGATGGTGATGTCTTCATCCCAAGGAAGGCCAGCCCATGCAAAAGCAGCTTAGTATAGTACGCTCAAGTTATACATGGTAGAAGATAAGGCTCAACAGATTATTAGACTGGAGTATATTAGGTTGTCTCAAATTTATTGCATGAACAAATTTAGAAAAGGGAATTCAGGTGTCAGTGGCATAAAGATTTGTCCAGATAAGTTGGAGGCAGCCACCCGTGGACGCAGAACATAAGGAACATAACAATTAAAAGGATGGTCCAAATATACAAAGAACAAAGCACACTGCACACCAGCAGAGTAGCAGGAAAGTTTCCAAGATTTTATAAAGTTCGTGCAGCACACGACCGTAGGACCTAACTGATACACCAGAAAACCAGGAGAGTTATCTTTTCCTAATGTAGTCTCCATCTATGAAAAGGGAGTTACTTAAAGCTCTAACATCGCTAATCAATCATGCAGAAGAATCTGTTCTTCTAAAACATTTCTCAATTTTGATAAATCAACAGCCCCTATCCACTTAAAACAATCAAGGACCTATCAATTTAACAAATACACTTAACCCCGGGACTCCCTACCTCAGAAAAACCATTTAATCGAACCAAAACATATCCTTTACAGAATAAAGCATCGCTTTCCCATCTAAACCTTTTGCAGATTTGCAAAACAAGTTATGTATTGAAGCAGAAGCCGTGTTTCAACAAATGCAAACCAGTACCTAATAGTTGCTCTCTCAAGATTACAGAACAACAAATTGTTATAATATAAGCCAACATTTTCACAAAATTGCAACAACTAAGGAAAAAGCAGACTAATAAAGCTTCTCATTAAGCTGCATCAAAAATACTACCTAGCAACAGCAAAAGTTCACCAAACTTTTCCGAAACCTAGAACTACAGGAGTCTCATGAATCATAAGAAATTTCATAAACCATTGAACCCCAAATATCAGGCAACGTCCATGAAATCAAGAACTCCCCTCAAGAATATACTCTCATCACCTTAAAAACCTAATTATCAATAAGAAGCAAATCTAGAAGTCCATTATTCCTCAACCGCAGATAATCTAAGAGAAAAAAAGAATCAATTCCGTATTACCAAAACTTCGGGGTCGTTGGGCATTTCTTCTTCGATGCTGATCTTGACGTCGAGCTCTAGCTGCTTCTCCTTGGGACCCTGCTTCTTGGCCGCCAGCCTGCGCCTCGTCTTCCGAAATCCCCTAAGCGACCCGAAGAACCCCCCGAAGGGCACCGGTGAGCGCGAACACCGAGACGAGACATGAAAGCCCCTTCTCTGAGAATCGGAAGAGAAAGGCGAACAAAGAACGGAAGCAGAGAGATGAGACGAGGCCGTCGCAACACCCGGCGGCCGCCGCCGCCGCCACCGGAGAGCGGCGGCGATCGGCGGCGGAGGAGGACGGAAGAGGGATCTAGTGGCGAGAGGGAGAGCTCGGCCGACGAACCTCGCCATGGATACGGATTCCGGCGACGGATCGCCGGAAAGTGGGAAGAGGAGGAGCGATTGGGTCCAATAAGAGAGGAGAGGGGGCGGTAGGGGACTCCGTTGGACCGCAAAAAATGTGGTCCTGGAAAGGATTTTAAGCCTAGGAGTGCCGGCGGAGTATCTGGAACACCATCGCTGTTTCTCCGCCGTCCGTCTGCAATGAAGCAAGGAGAAAGATGGCCCGGTCTCTCGAGCCGGCCGTGGTTGGGTGAAAGTGAACCGGGTTTCAATCTGAGAGGCTACATATACGCGGAGTTACATATTTATATAGCCTATAGACTAAACCTAGTCCTAAAGTCATCGAACTCGGTGCATCGCTGAATACGTTACTCCTTTTTAGCTTTTTAACGGCCATTTCACATGGATCATCAGAGATGGTTAGCAAGTAAATGTCAGCCTTGGTTGTCACCTGCACCACGCTCACAGGCCTGCACCTTTCAACGTTGACGAGTTAGATGGCAATATCTGAGTTTCTGACCTTATGACTTGTAATCTCAATTGCTATAGTGGAGAAATTCTTGCTGTGTTTCCTCCAGGCATTAATTCTTTAATCATGACGGCAGGAATTCCATTACTGGCTCCACCTGATATGCCGGGATGGGGTCAGCAAACTTCCGCAAAAATTCAGTTAAGAGTGTCTACCAATTGCTGTCTTATGGTGAGCTCTTCCCTAATGAATTTTCATGGAAGTGTAAGGTAGCTTCCAGGTTGGTTTCTTCTGGTGGAAAATTGCAAGGAGAATGCTAATGTGTAAAAAGACTATTTGGCTCATTTTGGTGCTCTACACCAACAGCATGCCTACTGTTGTAACCTCTGTCTTGATGTTGAGGAGAAAATCAATCATGTGATCTCTGAGCATTCATTTTTTAGATCTGTTTGGGAGTGTGCAACACAATTGGTCTATCCTTTCTACACCAGCAAGTCCTCTCTCTCTCTCTCTCTCTCGCTCGCGCGCACAGAGAGAGAGAGAGAGCGGGGCATATACTTTTGTTCTTCCTGATTCCGTGTAAATTTTCAATCATTTCACTTTACTCCGTATTTCAATCAGCTTTCAAAGCGATCTGATTTACTTTGTTCCATATGTCAATCAGCCTTCAAAGATGTTACCTCAGCAACAAAAAATGTTACCTCGTGTTCAAATAAACAGCGCTATGTGACTCGCCGTGGCAATACTTGTTACCGGTTGTTCTTTTATCATCCATCATACCGAGGTAAAGATCTACCACTTAATATGGTACCTGGCATCCCAACAAGCCTTGACCACGCTTAGCATTCGCAACTTTATGTCAGAAGATTAAAGACCACCTGATTAAGTTTTGCTTTTGTTACTTTCTAATCTTGCACAGGCTGAGAGACTAGAGAGATGAGAAAAGTGAAAAACATATATTCAGAAACGTGCGTAGGGAAGCGGATTCAATCCCTGACTTCACGCTCAGAGAAACAGGTCACGGTGAATACGGAGACAGCCCTCAAACAAAGGGTCAAAGCCTTGACAAATGGATCTATCACGAGTATTGGAAAAGGCCTGTTTACATAAACTTTGGTAGCAGAAAATCATGGATCAACAAATAAAACCAATAGAATAAACTGACTCGACAAAAGTAACATTCTAGTTTTTGTTTAAAATGGCAGTGACTTGGCCACCATTTGCCCGAAAAATGGCTGAACAATAATAATCAGGTTAGCCTCCTGGACCAGCAAAACAAGCTAGCAGAACATTGTAGCATCTCTTGGTGACAAAATTATTAAAACCTAATGACAGAATACATTGAAAAAACAAAAAAACAACAAAAATCCACATTGAATTGATAATGAGATTTACAGAAATTATCTTAAAAGTCAAAAAAAATCTGGGCAACCAGAAACAGAATTCCAGACACAATGGTCACCTCCATCCTCCTCTTAGTAAATCTGCCATTGCTGACGGCAGAAAAACTTACATTCCTGCTCTATATTCTTCTCTCTTCCTACAACCTCCTTACAGAAACTCCGGATAGGTGTTGGTGTTTGTACCTAGCAAGCACGAACCTCAGCAAACTGGCTCGCAGCTGGCTGGCAACTCCCAGAAAACTTGGATGCAAAGAGGCAAGATAGCCTCTTAATCACTGGACTCATCTGAACAATCCCATTTGACGAGACACTTGTATCTTTATAAGCATCTGCATAGGTGTCATACCCTTCTAGATCTGCCTCGGTTACCAAAACTTCATCCTCCCTGAGAGGGCTTGTCGGCATGGACCTTGCAGTCATGGATCTGGTTCGAATGATCCTACACAATGGGAGGCTGGGATCATTGCTAGCATCCTCACTCATCCCATACCCTTCTAGATCTGCTGCAGTAATTAAAACTTCATCGCCTGCAAGCGAACATACTGGCCTTGGACTTCGAATTGCAGGGAATTCTAATTTGCGCTTGCTGTATTCCTGGACAACCTGCATAAGTTACATGCACACAAGTTAAAAGATAAACCCAGCCACTGCTTCTGCTGTACATAAATGACAGCCTGTGGTTTCGGTGTTGGTTACAGAGAAGCAGCACAAAAATCAAAGGAAAAAGACTATTAAAAATATTTTGGTTGAATAATATCCAATCCATTCCATCCCAGTCAATCCGTCTCTGCCAACAAATCGGACCCCTACATCCAGCCAGCTAAATGGCCTATCAAATATTTTTCTTGTCAGGAAATCACACATATCGCATGTCTACAACACATTACCAAGCTTAAGGCCATTTAAGGTCTGTTCGCATATCCACATATAGTTAAGCAATCAAAAGAAAGTTCTGGCCTGTGCAAAAGAGTCCTAAGGCAATTGCAATCTAGAGTAGGGAAATAATTAGACAGAGAAGTGGACACCTCCTTTATTTTTCTTGTTACAGTATGACAATTATTTTGATGGATGGATTTGATAATTCAATGTGGTAGGCGATGCACAAACAGCAAGACTTGTATCACCATATGATGTAGAATCACGAAGATGTTGTATCTTCTAATAAGGAGAGTTGATATCTCACGAATAAGCTGAGAAAAGGATGCAGAATACATAAGCACCATTGTTCTTTTTTGTTTTTCAAGAGAAGGCGCAAAATCCCACCAATAAAGCCCTCTGAAAGAAAGCCCTCTGAAATAATGAAGAAAGGCATGCAACAATAGAGGCAAGAAAGCCCTTTGAACGGGGAGGGTGCAAGTCAGAGAGCTGCCATTAGAGAAAACCAGTCTCTGGCATGTGCTGTGCACATGATAGCATATGGATCAAAAACCTTAGAAATATGGACGGTTATGATTATTTATCATATTACTTTTCCATAACTCCTTGAAGAAGAAATTATTTGAATTTATTAAGAGATAACAACTATGTCGATTGAGATGCACAGAAAAGTTAGGATATCTATGATGGGAAGAAAATCAGGACTCATGATAAAAGCCAAAAAAACAAAGGAGGAATACAAAGAGATGGACGTTGGTTTTTCTCCCACATATTATGAGCGCACGTCCCACACCATTAGTGAAGGCTTCATCCTTCAGAACACAGCTTCCTGTGTCCAACTCTTCAAGAGTTGTTACACTATAACAGATGGATGCAGGAAAAAATGCAAACGTAAGTAACAGGAAATGATGGTCAAGAAAGACCCTAATGTATGAAATGGGAAATGTGATCATAAAGAAAGCAAAAGTGGATGCAAACAATATGTGAAAAATGCACAGAAATCATAGGAAAACCACCGATGAAGTAGTTTTAAATGGATTTCCACTAAATTCTCAAGATGGGCAAATTGATTTATGACAACATTTTTCTATCAAGGCTATCAAGGAGAATTTATGCTTAGATCTTCTTTCCTTAATGTTGTTATGGATAAGTATGAGGGAGTTAAGAAAAAATGACTGGACTAGAACTGAATCAAAGTATCCTTATTTGAATGCCTCCCATCAAATAAGAATAACAATAACACGAAGAAGAATTTGGAAGTTAAGGAAAGCAGGAAAAGATTCCCAAAGTAAAGACCTACAGATAGGGCCCTTGCATATATTGATGTAATATGATCGCAAAGTTGAGGTCATCCATGCACTCCAGTTGCCCGTAGGATTCTTTAATTATTATATACGAATTTACTATGTTACTCCACCAAAAATGAAAATGACAAATGAGAAAAAGCGCACTGCTGGATATAAAGACTTGCTAAACAAAAAGAAGCATTAATAACATAATTTATACTTCATTTAACTATTCTATCACGAAACAAAGGTTATTTTCCTTACTCGCCATTGTGCGGGAGCCAAAAGCACTCGAGGCCTTCTCGATCGCACATACTCCAGAGCAGCTGTGGGTGTCATGCGCTTATACTCCACCTTTAAATTTTAAAAAATTAAAATGTATTAGAACACTTTCTAGAAGGTTAGCACCCATGACATCATGCTTTATTAATAGCATTGGACTGGCTGATCTACACCTGTCAAGTTGCACAATTCAGAAACGAGTTATAAGCAAATGCATAAGAGCGTACCAGATAGCATAGAACAATAGTTGTGCTACGTCCCCTTCCAGCTTTACAGTGTACATATGTAATTCTCCCATGGGATGCATTCCCTATAAATAATAATAAATAAAGTTTTAAATGTATTATTCAACTTTAAAGGAAAGAAGAAAGAACCCATTTCAGACTCTGGATATGACAATCTGTAAAAAGGGTGTTCACATCATCAATAGTTTTTGATGGACCACATGGTGAAATGTAAATTCAGAAAAACTAAACCAGTTGGTATGGTTTGGTCTAATAAAAAAGAAACAGGATAAATGACCCATTCTGAAAAATTCTGGTTAACTAACACCCAAATTTTCTACCAGCTATGCTACCATTTTTAAGCTTCTAGAGCCAATTGAATAATTTTTAATCTTATTGATTATTCAGAAAAGAAATTTATGATTTTCTTGCTTTTTCTTTATTTTTCTTGAAAAACAAAAAATTGCAGAAACTCAAAGTACTTCTACCTACAGATCACAGATGTACATATGTGATACTAGATATGCCGACAACCAACATGCTTACCTAACCAATAATGCAGATACATGATCGGTCAACATATTTAAATGTTAAGAACCGTTTTACAGATCTGTATCCACATCAAACCAATTTGCATCTTAACCATACTGTTGCTCATCTTGGCCCTTCATAATTTATCTACCATTGGTCATTATTGCACATGCTCATAAAGCCACACCATCTTATTCGGATTCCCAAAAAAAATTAACCTCTATCGATCGCGCATTGGTCATAACTGCACATGCTCATGCTGTCTAAATTGGCAAAAAATTATCTTCTAATTTTGCATCTCCTGTTCTTATCAGATCATGACAAATTTCTAGGTTTGTTTGTCCTGCCGTACATTTGCCACACCAGTCCCCTTTGTTACAACATTTGTTTCTTTCAGCAGATATACAGGCAACAGCGCCTCTCAGCATCATTTCCTACATGTTGATTCTACCATAAATAACCTTATCAAAGATAAGTACTGCTAATGAGGCAATATTTTTCCTTCACTTATTTGTGATCATCTCCAGGATAAGTAGTTACAACTACCTACAACTTCATCATTCCTGTAAGACACATGCCTTATAAAAGTTATGCTTATTTATATTATCCTTAATTATGTCCTGGTGCATCTCGTTTTCTCAAATTTTCCATGTCCAACTGTCTCCAATATTTTGCACAAAAGAAGTACCCAGAACTATAGACAGAACTAAATTATTTTGAAGCTCCCCATACCCAAATAATTATGTGGTCGCAGCCCTAAAACTGTCTCTATGAATTTGATACACTTTGTTTTTTTTCTCTTTTTGAAAAGTGATTTGATACACTTACTGAAGCTCTCCAGATCATAAAATATGTACTGCAGTGCCAGCCATCTCTGTGAACTGGATCACCAGTTTTGCATTTCGTCTCTAAAATTCATGCATTGAAAAGTAGGGAAAGTGGAAAAATGAACATGCAATTACAAATCCTAGTAGGCTGAATATGCCAAAGATGTCATCGACATGGTGCCCATGGGTATCATGGACTTTTCATGTCACGGAAACCAATGAGACGTAACATGTCACTCAATCTAAAAAACATGACATAAGATAAAAAGAAGCTAGACTAAGGCAAAGTTGTCAATGGTCCCAACCTGTACACAGTTATTATTTATAGAATTTAGTGGCTTGCAATAAAGAGAGAGAGAGAGAGAGAGGAGAGAGAGAGCACATATTAATTGCATCATGCTAAGGAGAATCATCTATATTAAACTCCTGAGTCATAAGTACTCTGAATTATACAAATGCTACAAAGTAACTATCATCTTGAGCTCTTGGCTGGCCCTGCATCTGCGCTGTAAGGCTGAATTAGTAATTTTTTATCATGATATATCATAAGATCTGATGGCTATGACCAAGGAAAGAAACAATTTATGTAGCACGTGGTTCAATATTGAATTCATAAATGCTATACATGGCACTAATCGAAATCCACTGATTGGACACATGATTAAATGGTGTGTGTTAATACATGTTAAACACCACCAAATCAACATATGGATCTTCTAACACTGTGGGGACTCCAAGATGTAAAACCTAAATAATATTGTGTTAAATCGATGCCACCCATAACTCAGGCAGAAGTACTCTTAAGCTGAGAACTCCCAAATATAAAAACACCTACTAAATAAGCATTCTAAAAGGCATGATCTGTGTGCATCGCAACAAGAATGTAGTACAATGTCATTCAATTTTCAGCTAAAGTTGCTACTGGCTCCATTTGTAGTTCCTCAAGCCAATAAGCAGTGGAAAAGAGGGGTCTAGAATACCTTTCATTATCATTGATACTTTTGATAGATATCCTCAAGCTACATATAAGGCAAGATTTAGTACCTTGTATATACTAATAAATATCTCTACTATTATATTGCAAACTCTCAGGTGGACAAGTCCAACCCTCGAGTTCAACTCCACTACAAAACATGGAATCTTTATGATCAAGAAAGGAGAAGGAGAGAGTCTTATCCTGCATGCCCAACTGTGATCAAGTGGCTCTACCCATCTAGAGGCTGTGATTGGAATTTTACACTCCTTTCAAGACCCTCATTGTTTTGCCAATAAGAAAAAGATAGAGAAAGAGCACTAGAGCCATGGTTTCAAAACTGCTGGAATGAGACAGTATAGTTGGTATCTTACCATTCCGATGCAAAGTTGGCACTAATATTGGTGTCTGGATGCTGAAATCCTATGTATCGATCTGTACCAACGCATATCAACAATAACATACTGACCATACCGGTACGTACTAACTTTTCACTTTTGGGAAGCTGTTAGATTCATGTCATCAGTACTAGTAGTCTAGTACCATATCAATACCATACCATTTCGATGGAAAAATATTCCAGGGTTCCATACCAATATTTAAAACCTTAATTAGAGCGCTTGTCACCATGTGTGCCCTACCATGATTGAGTACCGCTAGCCATCTAGAGCCGCAATTGGAACTTTGCTCTGCTTCGAAGACCAACATAAGATTTGTCCTGAGAGTACAGGACACTAATAAAATCTATGCAGCTGACCATGTTCATCTCATGTGCAAGATGCTAGTGAATATTCCCAAGCCTTATTTTGATTAAGAAAAGACATTAGCTTTTCTTTAAATGTAAAATTAACCATCAACTAAAAAATTGACGAGATTCACCTTAGGTTTTAACTTGAACACAAACTCAAAAAATACCCGGTTTTCTCAATTAAGCACTTTTAAGCCCAGAATTACAGATTCATCAAACTCAATTTTCAAAATTTGTTTTTATTTGAGATGCAAACAGCACCAGATATATTTTATTTGTTTCTATATTCATATCCATATTTATGAATCTACATATTTAACTTATATATTCTAATTGGAAACAGACACAAAATTTTGCATGCATAAATAAAGTTTCGGCCTTAGCTAAATTCTGCACATGTGGATAAAACAAAAACCAAATACAAATTTGAAATGTTGTAGATAATAACGTATCCTAAAATAAATATCCTACAGAACTTCAAATTTTGGCCAAAAAACTTTCTTTTTCGCCTCCCTATTTCTTTAAGGACTTCATCCAGCTCACAAGCCTCAAATCTATAAATGTTATGTTAAATATGAAGATTATCCATATTTGATTTTCCTTTATAATGACACTCGCTATGCAAATAATAAACTAATATGATCAATAATGGATATAACTTCCAACTTTTGCTTCAATGATTGTACTCTGCATCTAACAACAAAAGGCAGGTATTAACATTTATAACTCTTCTACATCGGATTCAATTACAACACCTGGTACACACAAGCCTAAAAGGAAGACTGGTACACCAAAATATGCCCCCAGCAAGCAACCAAGACTGGAAGTAACCTGAGCTGTGCAGTTAACTTGCAGTGCATCACTATTAGGTTCCTGATACATTAGAAATCAAGTTTCATTCATTATTATGGTACAATCAGTTATAATTTTCTCAGATCCAGCATTATGCTTTCATTGGTGATAGATCAATCTAGGACCAGTAAATTGCTGTATGATACAGCAATCTTCAAACTTGAGATCACATTACAAGTAGCTCCCTTCTTACCTTCTATCTGCACAAAAGTTCCTGACATGGATCACCAGAGTACAAATTATGCTTTTTCAGAGGTTCCCAATTAATTTATACTGTTGGCCATATAAATGAAGTGCTAAAATACTAATATATATAGATAACTGAAAGTGTAGAACATTAAACAAACGCTAACTTGAACTCCTTAGTTGCTCCACAGGTTACTTGTTTGATCAGCAAAAGCAACAGAATCTATTGGTAAAGAGACATATACATGATACAAGAGAGGCCAAGCGAAAACATACATCTAACCATATGATAATGTATGGCCACGAAAACCAACAAAAAACAAATGCTTTGAATGGACAACCCATAACCAGAACACAAAACAAAATTAACATTGTCAGTGTACAGTCATTATTTTCCGAAAACACCATGACATGCAAGCCCAGCCACAATAGAACTAAATTACTACTTGAAATACCTCAAGATCACCCATCCCTCCTCTCATCCTCTAAACCTTCCTCTTAGCAAGGTACCTTGGTTTTAAGCATTACTTATATAAACAAGAAATATGTAAACCATGGTTATGGTACATTAGTGTATTTTTCGATCTTATTCAGAACAATGCAGAAACACTCAAATATAAAATCAGTCAAACAGCCAATAGCCAGATTTCATTGTAATCCCTCTAGGTATCATGCCTTATTTATCTCTGTGACAAGGGAATAAGGGATTTTTGGGAATATAGTAACAAGATCATGGATCCATCCATGCTCTCCTTTGCATGCCATATATAAACAAACCTAACTAAATTTCACACAAACAGAAAATAAATCTATCCACTGTCAGCATGAATCTTTTGAAGGATGGCTTGTATAAGTGGAGTCTACTCATATGCACATATGATAACAGAAAACTTTAGATCTAGGTCAGCATTAACCTAAATATTTTGTAAGAAGCAGGAAAACAAATCCAACCATTACTGAATGGATAGGTAGGTACATAGATATTACATGAAGCTAGGTTCTATAAAGCAAATTATCAAAAAATAATGAAAACAACTCTAAATCCATCTACTTTATACAAATTAATTTCAATTAATATGATACATTTTGAGAGATCAAGTAATTTTGTTATGATGAAATATTAAAGGCATGGAAGAATGGCAATCTAAGAGGCATGGAAGAAAAACTACTACATTTGTTGAAATAGAGGTCAGATAAGATTCTTACTGTGGATGAAATCTACAGCTCGGCTGATATCCACAAGTGAAGGGGCAAAAAGGTAATCCCTTGTCGGAATCACTAGATGATCAATCCCATGAGCCTGTAAACAGAAAAACCAGGTATAAGCCATACATTGACAAGAAAAAAAGGCAGATTCTTTTATACAAACAGAAGGCACCAGGTAATCTAACATCAGAACCTTCTATTTATGTATTGAATTAGTTGATCTTTACCAGGGCTCTTGTCTGAAGCAATGATTATTACAATACATGCATAAACTTGGAACGTTAGCTAACATTATTTCATCAACATGGCCACTTGTTTTTTCTTTCTCAGTGAGCCCCTTGACTGACAAGGGGAGACTAGTCAGATCACCCTCTTCATAAAGGCAGAGCTCTATATGGCACAGCATTGCAACAGTGAATGCCATTAAAAGAAGATTTGCTATGCAACCTATCCTATATGCAGAGTGTCAAAAATATTATGAAGAATTAATGTTATGAGTGTTCACGCACACAAATTCATAAATTGTTGGTAAATGATTAACTTAATATTAAACATTAAAGGAAAACATTTACCTGATACAAGGATGATGGAACTAGGGTCTCATATGGTTCATTTAGGGTGATGACTCCTCGAACCCCAAGCTGCTGAAGGCGGGGTACATCTTTGGGAAATGGAACAGCGCCAAGCAAAATAAACTGGAAAAATAGCGGGAAACCAGATTTGGTGAACATCAGCTTATCTAGACCTTTGTGCATATGCAGCAATGAGTATAATAGATAAAATCACCATTGCACCAGCATGAAATCAAGGGCATGACAATACTAAAAATACATTTGCTTGGCAGTCAACTGATTGACTTCCAATAAACATATTAACTAAGACGCTCTACTAAAAGACGTGTTTCATGAAGAAGTAGCCGTTGAACCTTCTTTGTTTACTAGCAGATCATTTACAAATACCTATCTGGAATTCATAATCCTACAAAAAAAACCAAAAAGATAATAGCCAAAACATCAAATAGAGAATATGTCTAGATGCATGGCATGATGTGCATCTATAGTAGTTTTTTGATTTGTTAAGCCTTACAAGAAAAAGTTACTGAAGTTGGCATTTTGCGTAGTGTTTGTTATTTCACACCCATTTTGAAATAAAGCAAGATATGCAAGTAGGATTTTGCACTTATCATTGTAATCTGGATGAAGTTTTAAACAAAAATAAAGGAAAGATAATGCCAAGGGTTGTTATCGGGAATATTTGAAGTGAAGGATGAAAATGATCTAGATTAGTTGATTAGATGAAGATATTCCAGGAGGCCTATCGCCAACCAACATGCCCTTTTTGTCTTTTTTCTCTTTTCCTACTTCTGTATTTTTCCTTTCACAGCTCACAGGATAATACCTGTGTTGGGATGAATAAGTGATATCAGCGCCACAGCAATGGAGAAAATAATCAATCAATAGAAGGCTTAACCTCAAACAGCCCACCATACACCAACCAATGAGGCCAGCTCCGTGGATCTAGCAGTGATCCATTGGTTTTGTGAACTAGTAGCCATAAATAAGAGACATCAACAAACAGTCACAAGCTTTGGGCGAAACTTTATAATTTGCTTAAGAAGGAAATGTTGCTAGGAACTATGAACTATGTTACATCAGATCATCATCGAGGGGTTAAGAAAGTATCTATGGCATGCATAGTCCATTAACTTTACAATCGAGCTGGCACTTGTAACTATTTCAAATAGAAACAGAACAGCAAGAGATAAAGATTGACCGTCTGGAAGGTTTCAGGTAAGTAATCATCCGCTAGCAAGGAATTCCAAAGAATGCATGGATAATGCTATCAAAGTGAAACAAGTTTTGCAGAATGCATTGATAATGCTGTCAGAAGTGAAACAAGATTTATTTTGCAGAGCAATATGACGCCGTAAAACTAAATTGATATTACGTGTGGTGGCCCCTCGTCAAATATCAATATGTCAATCAGGCTCAAAATTGTGCATATCATTAACTCAGGCATAAACATCTTATCACCCAAACATAATTATTATCATTAATTTTTTTGAAGCAAAAGGGGTGTTGTGTCACTGATGCCTCTGATCATCACAGGAAAAAAAATTTGAAATTCAAAACATAACTTATCATTAGCATTAAAGGATTGCACCGTGACACAAAGAATCTTCCTAACATGGATGGGGGAAACCACTAAATTAATAGGCACTCAAAACTTGGTTCATATGGAGCAATATAATCATTTTTTTTTTTTGCTGTCCCAACAGTTTCATGCACAACCTAACCCCATGCACCAGGCGAATTATTATCAGAATATTAAATAAGCAACCTACGAGGCTACGACGTTGTTAATATGTTTACGAAGCCAAACATAAAGAAAAAGCCAGAAATATCTTCCTGCATGTCAAAGCTACCAAAATCTTATCCAAAAAACAACATGATTTCAGCACCACTGAAATTTTGCAGCAATCAATTTTATCCCGTCAAAAGAAGCCCACATTAAAAAAAAAATTAAAAAAAAATAAAAACAAAAAAAAGTTAAGGAGAAATCGATACCTGATCGACTTCGTCCCACCACCGGAACTCCGCCTCCATCTTGTTCCGGAAGACATTGTAGAGAAGTGTCGGATAGAAGAGAATCCTACCTCCCGCCCCAACCAGCGCCCTCTTCGCCTTGACGGGAACGAGCTCCCGACCACCAGAATCCTCAGATCCCCCGTCGTCCAATACCGTGATTCTCATGATAGGTTATCCAAAATCAAACCCCTAAAAATCACGAATCCTCCTCCAAAATCGATCCAATGGCGCACCAGCACCAGCAAGAAAAGACGATCCTTCTGGAACAAGAATCTAGTCAGAAAATCTCTAATCGTTGGAAAAGAAAGCCGATGTAAGGAAAGTCTCGTCGGAAGAAGCCACGGCGAGACGACCGCCACTCTAGAACCGAAATCTAAACGGATTCGAGCAGAAATTACCTCGATCGCGAGCTCGTCGAGAGCAAATTCCTTTTCCGACCACGGATTCCAACGATTCCTCCAAAAAACCTCTAGAAATTGGGGGAAACTCTCTAAAATCTCTCTCACTCCTCTCTTGAAACCCTACGATCTCGGCCACTCGGACCACAAGAACGATGAGGAACAAAGAAAGCCGACTGGTAAGAAAGCCGACTGCCAATAGGAGACGCATCGTATAAACGCCGTTCCCTCCTTGCCAAAAATACTCCACGATCAAATGCTCCTACAGAAGAGTTTTAATTAACATGTGCACTCCCCTCGCTATCGTCGACTTTAATCTGGACCGTCTTCGATTATCCAGTTGTAAACGTGTCTCGCGGGACACGTAAACGGATCCCCTAAGTTTAAAGCTCGATCTTAACCGTTGATAAAAGATCTAAGGGCACACAATGGTTCTTACGAGACCGCAGAACGGTCAAAGCTTTGATATTATCGCGTTAGCTGGGGCACCACGTCAGCCGTTACCGCAGCTGACGCTGGAGCTCTCTCACGATCAGGGCGCGGGGCCCGCGGGGGGGCCACCGCGTCGCCTACGCGTACCTTCGGCTGTGGAAAGAGGGAACTTGTGGGGCCACCGAGCCTTTCGTGTGGTTTCGCCAACCGGGGCCCACAGGCCACGGATTATGTCGCGGTGGGCCCACTAAAAATCCAGTTCAAACCAACGCACAAAGTAACGGCCGTTAAGTTCTAATGCGGACATTAGACATAATTTTTTCTTGAAAACTGACATAAGTTTGTCTTGAAATTAAAAACAGTTGTCCTTTCCGTCACCGTGTAATAAAGGATGAGTTTTATTTGACTCCAATTTAATACTCGAACTTCCTCAGCATGGCAACAAATACTTTTATAACAAAAAAATTAACAGTTTCCGAATTTATTTATTTATTTATTTTTGGACACATCCTTATTGTGTTTGGTCCCCATTACGGAAAAAGTTGCAGGTATAGGGTTGGATTGGTCCGTTCGAGAGCGACGGCAGCCCGGATGGGGCGGTTTCGGATAATGACGCACCGAGCCCGGTTTGACCGGCGTCGGAAATATCGGCGAGCGGTAATAGGTTTGAAGCCTTGAAACGACTCCGTCCGCTCTCTTGCCAAAAAGCTAACTCCGGCTACGGTGCTTTTTATGACGGTACAAAGTGGTGGCTCACGAGCCGAGACTCTCCAGGACCCGTTAAAGCAATATTATCTGCTGCCGCCAGGTGGCATCCGTCTGGTTGTCCCCGGTGCAGTCCTCTTTTTGTTAGGTAGTAGAGCATTGTTCCCGCATGATGCTAACACGTGGCCACTGTGCTCATCTGTCCGTCCGACATGGCGCTGGTGGGGCACTCCACTGAATCTTACCAATTGGATCCTGCCACGTTTGAATGGTAAAGATATCTATCCAAATAATGCTGCACGTGACCACTTTGTCCCAGTGCGAGGCTGATGCGGCGTACAATTATTTACCAGCCTTCGTGAATTGTACGAACCGACATGTATCACATCAATTGCACGGTGCCATATTTCAGTGGGCGGTAGACCAGTGAATAGCGGCAATGTCTCGTATTAACCATCCATGTAGAAGTAGTACGGATGAGATTTCATTGCATGATCCCTTTCAAATCGGGGTCATGATCCAATTGGAGAGGCATATCATTTTCCAGAGAAAGCAATGCATGCATCAACTTTTGTTTTTCTTTAAGGACAAGTGGGGTTTGGATAGGACTATGGTGACATATCATTTTTCTGGATAAGGAGGCATATATCAACTTCATAGGATTGCATAGAACTAGGACAACCACATTTGGTTGGAAAAATTATATGCTACATAGCGTGCACTATATGGTCGTCTATATAGCCAATCATAGTTTCTCATTTTTGTAAGACTTTTTATATCAAGCACTCATCTCGGTGAACTGTTGCAAAAACAAGTGGTTATGATTGGTACGAATAGGATGTAATTTCCCATTTGATTGGAAGTAATCTAGCATGGAAAAATAATTTCCGTATTAGTTTATTATGTTTTGTACGAAAAGTGAATGAAATATGGTAAAATAAATAGTGCATCCCACTTCTATTTTCATAAGAAAGAAAGTAATGGATTACTAAATGGAGGTAATCTCGAATTATCATGTCTTGATAGAAATGCCCTAAATTATATCATATTAATATATATTAATTATATTAATATATATTAGTATATTATAAAAAAATATTAATATATGAATTAATAAATATGTATAAAATAGTAATATATTTAATATATTAGATATATTTATTAATGAATATATTTATTACTAAATAACTAATAAATTAATTTTTGAACATGAATAAATCTAACATAGGATTTACTCATATTTAATATATTTATTTATATACTAAAAAATACTACAATTTATTTATAATGAGAAATATATTTTTTAATATATATATAATTAAATTTAAAAAAAAATTATTAACTCATGTAAATATATTTCGATATTCGAAATAGTGACACCATTTGTGTAAGTGGGTTATAAATCACTAATAAATTGACTGGAAAAATATTATTACTTGAATTATTTGTTCAAAGATATTATTAAAAATTTGGTAATATTTTCGTATAAGATTACTTCTAACGAAATATGGTAATCCTTTTCCAATACTATTTTTCTGAGTATTTTTTTTAAAAAACCAAATATTGTAAATTTATTTTTCCCCCAATTATTTTTTTAGATAAATAATTTTTAGGAATCATCGGATTGTCTTAAAATCTAGTATACCCTAGCCAAACGAACCTTCAAGTTGTTATATTTTTTATGTTATTCATTATGTTTTTAATCCAAAAAAGCTCAAATCTTTGCAGTTTATTATATTTTACAAAAGTGTTGCTTCACAATCACCACGGACTGAAAAGTTTTTCTTGTCTTCTTAATTAACTAGCAAAGCGGTGACGCCGGCAATGCTCTCAAAGAATGATCAAGCGCATGCTATTGATGGCAACTACCATAAATAAATTATTTAGGGAACATTTGGTTCGCGGCTAGAGTAGGAATCGAAATTGAATTGGAACGAAAATCGAAATTGCTATATCCAGATGCACTTGGTTTGCGAACTGAATCGGAATGAGTTTTTTTATTGCGAAGGAAGAGTAAGGATTGGAGCATTTTTATTTCTCTCTAAAATTAGAATAGAAATAAAACTCTATTCAACCAAACAGTTAGGACGGAAGTCACTTATTTTATATTTTTATTTCAAAATCCAACTTTTCCCAACCAAATATATCTTAATATAGTTGTCGACAGTGATTGCTCTAATTTGGGCCATGAGTTGTAATTTATTTATTGCATTATTGTGAACTTCGGTAACCAGGTTTGTCCTTGATTCTGGTTATAGAAAGGTTACAGGTTTATCTCGTTCATTATCGGTAAAATGAAACAAGTTGCATTTTTCTTCTATTTGCTTATTTATCGAAGCATAGTCTCCAATCACTACTACTTCAGAGGAGACAGATGATTCAAGAACCGAGACCTAACTTTGATAGATCAACAGAGAGGATTATTACATGGACCATTTAGATCTGTCAATATTCTGGAGCTAATTAACCCAGCTTCTTACTCTCCTTCTTAGCCTAACCATAATAGCAACCAAGGATTTTCTCAGGGTATATTCAGGGCCAGGAGCCAGTAATAACCATCTGGAGTCTAGAGCTTCCCTAGCACCAAGTGGAACAAACAAGACAACTGTTTTTTTTGCTCTTCAGTGTTCTTTCATTTTTTTTTATAAAAAAAAGGCTTTCAAGTTCATGGTACAAAATGAGAAGCCACAGGGCATTGCTAAATCCCATCATTTGGATTATATTTCATGATGACAATTATTGGCATGAAAAACTCTGCTCAAAAAAGAACACACCGAAAAACATGCGTGAGGGGAGCTCTGCTTGACTTGACACGAATATTGATGGAACTTTAAGATTTTTTTCAGCACTTAAATCTGGAAGACATATTTGTGATCAACTCTTTTTAAGAATTATATAGTTTGAGGCATTGCCTCCCGAATAGGACCGAACCGAACCAACACAGAATTAGTATGGTTTGGCGTTATTTTACGAAAAATAACGTAAATTGTGCAGAACTGGACGGTTCAACGCGGAACTGGTGTGGACTGCACAATTTACATCAGTTTGAATGGGTTCGGACCCTCCTATTCCTTTTTCAACATCTCAAAAAGCTTGAATCATAATCTATTGAATTAAGATGAACCACTTGGTTCATCCCGTACCAAATCGGTAACTGAATGGTATGAGTTTCGATACTAGTTTGACTAACCTTAGTTAGTGGTCTTGTGCATGGTATATTGTGGTGTATGGTATAAGCATTGCATTTATGCATGACAACTTTTACCTTAAGAATTACAAAGGGCTATGGCCTAATGTTCTAATCAAGGAGGAAATTACTCTAGAAACATTTTTCCTCACAAGATATTTTTGCTCACTCGACAGTTCCACTTCCTATTGTTTTCACTAATTTAATCATTGCTGAACCTGTCATCATTCTCAACAAACACAAATTATTTCTAAGATGCCAATTAGTCTCATCAGAGAAGAGCAATGCACTAAAGCCTGCACCAATAATTTTTCTTAGTACTAGCTTAGATTTTTCTGATTGTCGTGATCAAACAAACCACCAATAATTGCACACTATTGAATGTCCCCTTTCTCATGTTTTCCTTCTTTTGGTCCTTTCTTCCTACACACGATCGTTAGCGGGATACTGAGACGGACGCATCAGTAAAAGCTGGGAAGGACCGTGAACGGAGAGACTGGAACGACCTCAAAAAAAAAAATGGAACACTAAAAAAACGCAGTTCCATGAAGAAGCTGTGGAGCAGGGAAAGATAGAAATATTGTACAATTAAGACTCATTTGGTTTGTAGAAAAGAATGAAAAAAAAAATGGTAAACAGAAAAATAAAAAATATCTTTTTTTGTTAGAGTTTTTAAAGGAGGGAGATAAGAAAATAGTTTTCATTCCCATATTTTATGAAAAAAAAATCATATCAAACATGGAAAAGTTCAATTCCCACCGGCGAGGAACTAAATTTTTTTTCCAACAGTGCTTTCAAGCTTTTGAATAGAATGCTAACTTAATAGTCGTCCACTAGGCTCCGACTGCTCCTCCAGCCACTGCTATCGGTCCTCGGATTGTGCCGATGTCGGGTTGGAGGTCTCCTCCTCCCCTCCCTTGTCTCTCGGTGGGGTGGGCTCTTGCCCTCGACCCTTGTTTCGCGGTGAAGAGAGGAGAGCGATAAAAAAAAAAAGAAAAGAAAAAATAAAAAAAAGAAAAAAGAAAGAGAAAATGAAAAAGAGAAAGAGAGAATAAATAAATAAATAAATAAATCGAGAGAAAAGTCCCATTCTTGGTTTAATTTTTCTCTTTGTACTTGATTTGTAGATCCTAGACCAATTTACCCAGTCGAGACTTGAAGCTTGCTCAACTCCATTTGTGGGTTGCTTAGAGCTTTTTAATTTGCTCAACTCCATTTGTGGGTTGCTTAGAGCTTTTTAATTTGTATTTAGATTTTTAAATAGTGAATAGCAAGTAATTTATTCTTCTTAGACAATTTTCATAGATGCAGCATATTTGTCCAATTGAACCTAGTGATCTTTATCTCTCGGTAAACAGAGGTAAGTGATCGTGGCACAAACCTTATTAATTTTAAATTACTAATCAATTTTAAGTATAAAATTGTGAATAATATTTGACATGATTGATCTTATATTTTTTTAAAAAAATTAGGATCAAGCATATGATTGTAAATGTTCAATATTTTTGGCCAAATAGTATCATTACTGAATATTTTATTATAAATGATTTATCTATGAATTATGATTATAAAAAATTGCATGTTATTATGAAAATGATATATATGGCATGATTATGTACTTTAAACTTTTACCATGTCAATTAGCAATTCCAATATATTTATAAAGGTATGATTTATAAAAAATGTGAAATATTTTACGAGCTCTTAGATAGTTATGACCGCTTCTAGAAATGGAGGCTAATCCATACCTTGGAGATAACATCCAAAGAAAATGGCCCTCTATCAACGGGCTAAAATTGGTGACGAATGCGAACTATGATATCTTGTTGATTACGAAAATGCCCTATCACAGGTTATAGTGACCGTAGCATAAAAAAAATATGTGAGCACTATTTTAATTAAAAGTATAAATAAAAGGCAAACATTTAACGATTATGAATATGTTAAATTGCACTTTTATTTTACGAACTTGCATAATTTATACATACATAATTGGTTTGCTACGATGCAGTTTGTTATTATGTTTATAAAATATTTTATTTTACAATATAATTTTACTTTCCAAATGATGCATTGAACCATATAAAAATTTATACTTGATCCGGTAAGGTGGTGCATGGTTACTTATTGAGGCGCTAAGCTCATTTGTCTCTTTGTATTTTTTTTCAAATTAAGGCTGTTAGGAGAGAGGAAGAATAAATAAATGAAGGATGAAAAAATAAAGCTCGAAGCATAGTTGTAAGCTATCAATAAATATAATTATGGCTATAAAGTTTGGGTTATGTAGTCTTTAATATTTAAAAGTTTGATTTAGATGCTTTGTACCTGTTTATCTTTGTTTAGCAAATGGAATTGTACTAATTTTATTATTCTATATTTTTTTATGAAACTTTTTTTTTAATGTGGGCTTCATGTTATTGTGGGCAAAACCCTACGGTAGCACAATCATATCATACTCCAGATCTGGGGTGTGACACAAGGGCTTAAATGGGGGGAGAGTTCCATATCGGCAATGTATCGAATAAATCTTGGATAATTTTATAGGACCAAGAAATCCAAATAATATTTTTCGACTAGCTTTTTTTAGGTGAGGTTCTAAATTGTTACAATCAAATTATCACCAAAACAAAAGTAACCTTAATAAATTATATAGTCTCAATATCTTCCTATCTTGCATGCTTTATTAACCCATTACATGCTCATTGACTCAGGATCAATAATATTAGTTCCATGCCTTCCACTCAGCTTAGCCAATGGATATAGTCATGGTCGGTGGAACTATCTCGAACCACCCAGTTCAGGACGTATCGAGCCGTACCGACGATAAATCAAGATAGTTTCGGCAACCAAAATGAGAAACCACCAACGGAGGGAGACAAGGAGAAGGAGAGAGAGGAAAAGAGAGAGGGGGGAGGGAGAGCGAGATAAAGGAAGGGAGAGAAAGGTGGAGGACTGCCGACGGAGGGTTGCGTAGAGCCGAGGAGCCATACGGAGAAGACGGAGGAGGGGCTCCGCCTCCGATTTTCCTGTTTCTTTTGAAATAGGGGTTAGGGTCGGAGGGGGCTCCGTTTTACTCTCATGATTTTTAAGTGAAGTCAATATGGCTCGTTGCGAAAATAAAAAAGGTGTAATAATCCTAAATTTTTTTAAATAAAAAAAGGGATAGAATAGTCCTTTAAAATTGATATAAGGGGTAAAATTGGAAGGAATCAAAAGATGATCGCATAATTGTAGATACATTGAAGTGGTAAGGGCAAAATGGGATTTAGTTTTGTTTGATGTGACTTAATACATGTGTGGCTGTGTCGGTGGAATGAAACAGAAGGAGGGGGGAGTCTCAGACGGTGACAGAAAGAAGAAGAAGAAGAAGAAGGGAAGGGAGCTCCGGTTGCGCTGCCAGTTGAAGAAAAAAGCGTGGATATTTTTCCTCTCTACGCAAAGACCTCGATTTTTCGAAGAGAAAAAGGTAAATACCCATCCCTACCTAGTCTTCTAATGAAATTAGGCTATACAAAGGAAGGATATGGTCTAGAGAGGTCGGATAAGGGTTGTAGAGGTGGTTAAAAGAGGAAGAATCGGATTTCGACAAGTTTTTTCGAGACTGCGGAAAAACTATGTCGAAGTTCCAACTTCGGTAAATTATTTAGGAGATCAATCGGCCTTCGATGGTGATACATGTTACCATTCTGGAAACCCCTATGAGTGTAGAATATTAGGTAAAAATTTTATAAAATTTAGAGTTTGAAAAATTTTATAAAGTAATCCACTATCAGTCCAGGTTACTGTTCATCCGAGGTGAAGAGGGTGAGAAAAATGATGGAAGTCGCCTCAAAATACGTCGGAGTCGATCGAGGTTAACTAGAGTCGACTCGGGGTAAATTGGGGTCGACCTGAGCTAGACGGAGTCGACTCGGGAGGTGCCGGAGTCGACTTGAGCCTCAGCGGAGTCGACTCGGGAAGTCAGAGATGGCTCGGAAGTCAGAAAATTTTTAGAAAAAGAAAGGATTCAAATTTTATCGCACCTTGCCCCAACAGCAATGGTCCAAGGTGTGAGTGAAATGCTCCTGCATCAAAATACATATAAATAGCAAGTTCATTAATAGAAAAAGGAAGATTTAGAGAGGGGGGAGTTGAGTCAATTAAAGTTTACTATGTTATGATTGATACATAGATAATAGGCCCTTGATACAAGACTAAGAGCATGATTAATGTATGTTTCAGCTAGGCAAGAAGTTAGGGAGCAAGAAGAAGAAGCCCCCTACTGCCTACCGTAAGTTTTGAAGGCGTATCGAGGCCGTGTTGGATTGGCAGGTGAGTGGAAGTCATGTACTTTGCACCATGAGCATTTTTAATTTATTTTCATGAATGTCGCCAAGTGTGAATTGATTCCGCTTGTGCATATTGATTGATATTGTAGAGATTCCTCTATAATCTTGTTTCTCCATGCTTGATTAATTTGTACATGTATTTGAGGGAATATTGAGAGGAATTACGAGGGGTAGATGAGTAATTAAATTGGTTCTGAATTGTGAAATAACTTCTTTTGTAAATTAATTTCATTTTCTCTATTTCAAAGACTTGTAGAGCCCTTTTCAGTGGTATATTGAGTTGCATTGCACTCCCATGATTC
>JAOXJJ010000725.1:3158284-3170982 GCA_025769935.1 Phoenix roebelenii | reverse complement strand
TGTCGGGCGCGTGTGGGTGCGCGCATGCCGCTGTCGGGCGGGCACGCGTGGTCGTGCGCAGGCGAGCGCATGGGTGCGGACAGGCACGGCATACTGTAGATGGCGAGGTTCTACGCCCAAAACCTCGCCCGCAACATGGGCCGTGGCAAGATTTGGTCGCGGCAAGGCTCGGGGCTGCGCGCGGTGGGCTCTACCAAGGTTGGGCATGCTCGGCCGAGACTTCGCATGCACGGCACGAGCTGACCATGAATGTGCATGGCCAAATGAAGGGCTTGGCCAAGACTTTCCATGCAAAGTTGTCGGCCTTGGCTTGACCCTCCGTTTTCCTCTTCATGGCCTGATGCCCTCTTTGGTTGGCGGTGCTTGCGGGGGTCCTCAACACCCCAGCAGCAGCGTATCAAACCATACCGTTAGAAGCTTGGCGGGTAAATTTGGCAGGCACGGTCTTGCTCCAAACCTTAGCAACTCCTACTGCTACTCTTGATCTAGTATGTTAGTTTTTTGGTACATTCATGATCCGGTTTCCATAGCTGATCAGCTTTCGGACGTTTTCGCCAAAGCTAATTCTCCTGGCATCTTTCGATCTCTTGTTTCCAAACTCAAGTTGGTGTCTACGTTACCACCTTGAGTTGAGGTAGGATGTTAGAATTCATTGATTGATTGATTGTGCCAAACTTAGTCAGTCTTACCAAACTTTATCTTGATTGATTTGTGATTGATTGTGCCAAACTTAGTCGATCTTACCAAACTACGTCAGCCTCCTAGTTTATATAAAGGTTGCTCCTGTATATTATAATAGAGAGATAGAAATATAATTCTCTTCTCTTTTTCTTCTATTTCAACAATGACCACGTCAAATTTCATAACAAACTAAAGGTCTGCCTTCGCTTGTGGCACTAGGAATCTGCCTTCGCTTGTGTCACTAGGAAATTCTTACTCCCAGTGGACTAGAAAATCGTAGTATATAATTTGGTCTACGCAAGACTCATTCGAGAAGAAAGGTGAGCCAGGAGCCTATCTACATATTTTTTGCACTATCGGTTAACCAATTCGCTATTAGTTCTCGTTACATAAGTTAGAATGGACGATGGGGGAATAGTTGAACTTATCTCTCTTGGATCAGCTATGGTTCTTTGAAGATAGAACGGTACATAGGATCTCTCTCTTATTTTGGGATGGATGGTCTTGATGCGTCTCAAGACCATCTTAAGGCCCTCTTCCATATCTCTTTCCTCTACCATCAAAATTTTGGAACCCTGTAAAAATCTGTAGATTTTAAAAACATTAACCTAGGCTTGCCTTGATCAGCTCGGACTACACCTCCAATCTAACTTTCACCATTGGATGCCAGCCAATAAACAAGCTTTTTGTAATGAGCACCATTTTAGCGTGAATCCGGCATTCTCACTGGATGAAAACTTCCATCACTTGAAGACCACAAATATATTCAAATGAATGTGACCATACATGATTACCAGGAGGGTAACTAGTATACAAATTATTTTTTTAGCAGGGGAATTAGAGTGCCATAAGGGTGGTCATTTTGTCTGCAGATTATTTTCTCAGGTTCCCAAGCTTTAAGCACTCTTCCAAGAGAAAGATTGTTTTAATAAGATTCCATCATAAAATCTTTTAATATAATAAGTTAAGCTAGAGGCTTATTTTAAATTATAAGCCTGACATGGTACAAGAAGCCTTATAGGAGGAAGGTGAGCCAAGGGACTACGGAATATGGTACATGGGGTTTGGTAACTTAAAGGATCGCTTGGCCATTGGTGGACCCAGAAGATCACTCCACTGGTCTCCAGAGCTCCCGTGAATCCTGTACCCTTCAGCCTCTAACTCTGCTCGCTTCTCTGATTTATATGTCATAGCCGTCTTGGTGGCATCCAAGGATTCCCTGCCTCACCAGAAACACCATCAATTAGCTAATATTTTTGATAGAAGATCCATCAAGTAGATAATATTGTCTCCATACACATATCTACAACAAATTAATATACATACATTTAGTTTCAAACCAGCAGTGAGAGAACATTTTTCTCAGGAAGAGGGTTCAATATATCGTAAGGTAGTATCTGTTCATATTAATGGGCAAACACATAACAAATTGCCAGAAAGTCTTCAAAATTTAGAACTTGTTTTTCAATTATTTTTCTTCAAAATGGCATGATAAATTCAAAATGATGCAGCAAATTCTTTATATATGCATATGTTTGGAATGTTCGTCGACTATACACCTTTCTGGTCTACTATATCCCCATTTTTATTCCAAGCTTATATCTCAAGCTTGCATCTTTTCCTTTTTGCATGAGCCTAACTCCTCCCTTTCTCAAAATAAATTACAATCAATGTTCATACATGTCTTGCTTTTCTGAATTCCACTGCAAATCAAATACTTCAAACTCACTCATTATCTCATATTACCAAATAAGAATTAGACCGTTAAAGTGCCATTTATTGAGATAATGAAAAAAAAAATCATCTCTTTTTTATTAAATATTTTCATTTCTTTATTGCCATAAAAAGAACAATGAGATATATCAACAAATGTATAGAAAGGAAGATACATGATCAAAGCTAGCGAGCCCAATGTATATTACCTCAAGATAAGTTTTTTCCATGAACGATAGCCAACAGCTATCAAATTCTGCTCGGTGGAGTTGCGATGATGCTCCTTCCGACCCGTCAAGAGAACCAACTGAAATCCAAGACTCTGGAGCTTTCTGTAGAGCCATAAGCTCCACGGCAATGCCGTCGCCTTCCCCGAATTGACCCATTGATCGTATGCCGCCGTTTCATTAGACATTCTTGAGCTATGAGACAGATACAAACATTAAAAATTTGTGCAAGTCCTACATATATACACAGTTACAATGGGAGCTTTGATCCAATTTTTCTGAAAATTGTGTTTGCTAAACTTGTAGGACATATCCACTTTAATCTATCTAGCAGCCAGGGTATGATAGGATGCAAGATACACATCAACCCATCAAGCACTAACTAGCAGCAAAAAATGGTCAATGAGAGCCCAAAGACCACCGAACGCTGACCACTTGTTTTCTGCATGAAAAACCAATCGGCCATGCAGTTTCCCAGTCAAACAAGGCTTTTGAAACCCCATCATCCCAGCCATCTAGCTAGGTATATGTGGGTGGCCCGTGATTCTTTTCGTGAGAAGAAACATTTGAAATTTTATAATAGTAGTAATTAATTATAATGATACGCTTACTCATATCCATGCACGGTGTAGTGCAGGAAATTAGAGATCAGAGTCTCGTCGACGTCAAAGACCCAGAGGTCCTTGCCATCGCCGGCAAGCTTGACAGTCTTGGCATAGGCGTGGGATAGGCGGGCGACCATCTTGGAATCTATCAAGTACTGGGGTCCTTTGATGTAGTCCGCTACGACGTCGACGCACCGAGATGGCACCTTCTTCCACTCGCCGGCGTTGTTGGTCTCCACCGCCAGCCGCCAGCTCTCGCAGTACTGGACTTTTGGATCCTCCGCCAAACCATCGTTCGGGTCCTCCGCCACCGTCTTCAGGTAGGTTTGGGATGCAGCAGCAGAGGCAACGAGAGAGAAGAGGAGAAGATGATGGAATTGTAGCATTATGTGTTCTTTGGGTGAATGACAGTCGATTGATGAGGTTGGCTTAGCTCCGATTGGAAGCTAACTGTTGGAAGTTTTCTTAAGAGCTGGAGGTAATGGGGAGCTTTAGAGTTCCAAGAATATTTTTATAAGCCTGGGAAAACCTGGCATTTTTGGTAATCCGGTGTAAGTAGTGGTTATTAGTTGGAGCGATGAGAATGGAACGTGTTATGCGTTTAGTTCAAGCTTGGTGAAGCGTAGGTGGTGCTATTCATGTGTCCGTACATGTAATGTTTCAATTAATTCATCTTTTCCTTTATTTATATATATATCTAAAAGGAGTGTTATAATAAAAAATGAAGAAGCATTTGTTTCATGAGGAGCATACCATTCTTTATATATATAATATATGTATCTATATATTATATGTTGTTAGCTTTTTCTTATATGATCACATCCATTCATACCATCTTCACGTAACATAAAAGCCGGATATTACACTACTCGAAACTGAGATGAGATTGCATGATACGAGTCTGATCTAAAATATTATTTATTGGATTAGAGATTCACGATCACAATATTTTCCTTATTATGTTTTGATTGTACCATGCGATGGTTGCAGCTGAAGGTGGTTTATATGTAGTCACTACTTTAAAATATTCATAAAATTCATAATTTGCCATGTTAATGCATAATGATGGTGCTATTTAGTTTAAAAAGAAAAAAATGTCTTTAGGCAATCGTGGCCACGTTCATGCTCAAATGCAAAAAAATAAAACTATGCATACGTAAAAGATATTGGGCTCGTTTGGTTCGCGGGAAGTATTTTCTCTCCTAAGAATATGATTCCTAGAAAGCAGATTACTGGAAAGAGGATGCCTGAAAAAGTACTTTTGGCATGTTTGGTTGATAATGAAAAAGTGACAAATTTTCAGAGTGCTTATGTTTGGTTGATCATCCACTTTTCTGAAAAAGTTATGTGCAATTTCTATTATACCCTTAATAAAAATTAGGTCTTTAATGCATCTTTAATGCTGATGGGCTTTTTTGGAAAAAAAATAAAAATGGAGTGATTTCTGGCTGACGGGAAAGTAACTTTTCCATATTTTTCATGGAAAAGATTTTTTCATGAAACGTGAAAATCATATTCCTATGGGAGTACAACTTTTCCGTTTCTCTTCTTTGAAAACTGCAACCAAATAAGAGGTTTCTCATTACTTTTCCGTTGACCACACTTTCTTTCCTTCTTTTTCCACGAACCAAAAGAACCCATAGTTAAGCAAGAGTTTAAGATGCTTGCAACGGCATTTGAGAATGAGGGTTTATGGAACAACTGCAAAGAATAAAATATGGTATATGTCATAGACAAACACCAAATTTAAATCCTGCCACTAATCCAACTACATAATTTAAACCACATGGTGAAGATTTTTTTGAAAAAATAGAGAAGAACTGGATGCATAAATCAGGTCAAGTTCCGAGTGACTTCCTGCACTAGTAGAGTTACCTTATTCCGGCCACGTACGTTCACCTTGAGGGTTCAAGAAGTACTGCAGAGTAGTCGTCGGCTCGTTTAGGTTATTTTGAAAACTCGCGTAAAGCAAAGACCTTCTGAAAAATGTGTGTAGGCCATCCTTCCTAATTGGCCGCCAGCATTATAATTTTTTTTTTGATAGAAGGTTATTGGAATACTTTTTGTTCTCTCGTGTGGGTTCTCCGTACCTCTTCTTACTGAAATATTTATTCTCAGAAGCTAATGCTTGGATATATGATACATAGAAAAATAGTTTTTCATATATTTGGTTGGCTATGAAAAAATGACGTATTTCAAAATAGCTTATATTTGGTTGAATAACTACTTTCTTAAAAAAATATGCAAAATACATGTTATGCCTTTAATAAAAAGAAAAATCTAACTCATTATATTTAAAAACTTAAGAGTATTTTTGAAAAGAAAAATTATGTACCTCATTTACAACGGTGAGAATTTTCCCATATCCCTTCTTTCTCATAAAATATGAAAATCTTATTTTCATAGAAACGCGACTTCTTCATCTCTCTCATTTGAAAACTTCAACTAAATCTAAAGTATTTTTTCTATTTTTTTATTGAATATATACTTTATTCCTCCTCTTTTCGCAAACCAAATGAGTCATTAGTGTTAGACAAGCTATTGCAAGTATAAGGAACATCTTCAGAAAACATGAGCACATGGAGTATCACTTGACCCATGAAGAGGTCTTTCCTACGGAGACTACAATTGATAGGTGATTGCCTCGGCAACTAGCTAGCTTGCAGGCTTACCTGCATCCTTATTTGCCTCGCTATCCCAGGACCTTGAGCAACTTAGAAGATGTCAAGGAAGATGGAGTGGTAGGTGTAATATTTTTCCACTTTGGCTTGTTCGTCCAAATTATTGGAAAATAGTCCATCTGCTAAAATCATATAAATCTCTTTTATATAATTTTATTATTTTATCTTTAATATTTAATTAATGGCTTTCCGCATATATTAAACAAATAAATTAAGTTTTGATGTTATCCGGTACGGGGCACGCTATGAAAGGCGCTTCCTTTAGAGTATAATTCGTCCTGCCCAGGTGCAAAACCGCTTCATGTTCTTTTTGAAGTACAATTTAACAAAAGAGAATCGGGTTCAAACTCGATCTAGCCAAATTCAGATGCATTGAAAATCAACAAATTTAATTGAAGCAATTTCTCTCAATCTCTTATATATGGATACAATCCTTTTCTCAAATGCTTTTTGAATGCATTTGTGTTCACTTGCTTAGTATTCTCAATTCTCTTCTCTAATTTGGAGTTATCTAGATAGAACGGAGATGTTCTGATGGATAAAAAGTACGATCCCTTTTATATTTATAAATATGCAAGAAAGTATGATTAGATGCATAAGCATCTCGTTGAATGCATCCTTTCACATAATCTATCGATTTATCAAAGTTGTGTCTCTTGGGATCACCATCGGATCATATGTATTTTTTTTGTGAGAATGCATCATTTCATCTACGAAAGTCTCCGAAGAGTTTCTTTGCGAAGCATCCCTTCGGGATGTCCTATGAGAAGAGAAAATATTTATATGCTTCTTTTTAAGATACCGCATGAGAAATAATTAGAGATGTATTTGTAGAATTTTAAGAGATGAGAGGGATAAAGATAGAAAATTAAATCTTATCTATTTAGAAAATTAAGTTATTTGGAAGTCTAACATAAGTTTTTATATTTAACTAGGTCTATGTTTTGATAATTACAAGATCTCAAAATTTTGAATTAAATATTTTATTAATAAACCAACACAAGTAATGCCCACTGTATATCTGGATCAGGATTTGCTATAGCCTTAAAAAACGGGCTGGAACCAAGCGGTTCTACTTTCGTATCGGTGCAAATCGGTTCAATTCGTATCGGTACTAGCTTGGTACTGGTGCGAACCAGGCCGGTATCGGGCTCATCTTCTTCCTCTTCGGTGGAGGGAAGGTGGAGGTGGCTAGGGGATCGTAGCAGCACGAGGGCCCAAAACCCTCCTCCTCTCTCCGAGAATGGTGAGGAGCGGCCTGTCGCTGGGGCCTCCGGTGACGGTGCCTCCTTCGGTATATGGGGAGGCAGCCCCACCATTGGTGAAGAAGGCTCCGGACGGAGTGGACGCTTCGGAGGAGATGAGCTGGGGCAGGGGAGGCGATGATGTAGAAGGACAAGGGAAGATGTTGTGGTTCCCCACGGTCACGTGTGGTTCCAACGCTAGGAACTGCCCCCGCGCGGGGAAGAACTCCTGCGCGCCTAGTTCGAACCCGCATGCGGTTTCCCACGTAGGGAACTGTGCCCGCACCTGGTTCTCCGCACGGGGCCACGCGCCCATGCGGGGCATCCCACTCGAGCCATTTAATGCCATAGAGTGGCATTTAACGCGGATGCGCGCGCGTCTGCACATTGTTTTTTTTGCTTTCGACTTTGCTGCACCATTGGTCTGATACGACACCGGTTCGATCCGGTTCGATACTGTACCGATATTGGTACCTATCGGTATGTCGGTACGATCGATATGGTGAAACTTAATTAGGACATTGCTCAAGTCCAATATTCGAAGAAACTCTCAATCATGGCACATTGATACTGGCAGCATGTCTTTAGATCCATGTATGTTTGATTATATAATCGCTTTGGAGTTCACCTTAGGCATTTAATACACATCATACATAAAATGATCTTTTTTACAAAAAAAATTGAAGTACAAATGTACAACAGACGTCTGTTATAACTTCAATCTGTGTCGATGTACACTGTAGAGTCTAGACCTGACCACGGTTCCGGTTCCACAAAAACCTAGAACCTTAACCGGAACCGAAAATAGTTGGTTCGGTTTCTGTTATAGAACCGCCGGTTTCGGTTCCGATTCTAGACGGTTCCGATTTTAAACAGTTCCGATTCTAATTTTTCAACATAAATTAATTTTTTTTTTTAAAAAATAGATTGTGTAATTAATTTGAAAAAAAAAATTAAATACAAATAGATTGTGTAATTATTACAAAATGATAATTTGTACCACATTTTATTATTTACTATCAAAATAAAATTTAATAATACAACTAGATAACATTATAAAAATAATAATAAGTTACATTAAATAAATCTGGAACTAATTTATTTTATTATAAATAAAAAAAGAAAAAATTAGGCTTGAACTTAATTAAAATTAAGCTGCCTCCGTATCCTTTTGGGGTTTAGAGGAATCAAAGCCCTCATAGTTCACTTACCTTCATGGTTGAGCAATTAACCCTCTTACCTCAATGATCAATCACTATCATTGCTGCCGGCTGTAGACGATCCACTAATTCCAATGTCAAATAAGAGGGGTAAAATAATCGTTTCCCAAAATGCCGCTCAAACTAACAGTTTTTTAGTTGTTAGGAGGGGTAAAATAATTGTTTCCCAAAATGCCCCTCAATCTAGCCGTTTTTAGTTGTTAGGAGGGGTAAAATAGTCATTTTTTTGGTTCGGGTTCCGATTCCGGTTTCGGTTTCGGTTCGGTTTCGGTTTCGGTTCGGTTTCGGTTCCATCAAACTTGGAACCTTAACCGAACAATCGTGAGACACGGTTCCGGTTCCGATCCGGTTCTTTCCGGTTCGGTTCCGGTCCGGTTCCCCGGTTCGAACCGGACCGTGGTCAAGTCTACTGTAGACTGCAATTGAGGTGATCTTTGTTGTCATATCCACCACAAGAGCTATAAAATGAAAGATTTCTTTCTATTATGGTCGCCTAGGGCTTGAGCCAGCCCTCACTGTAGTTGAGATGATCTTTATTATCATATCCACCGCAGGAGCTATGCAATGAAAGATTTCTGCTCCAAGTTAGTCATATACCAAGCTTGATATTTATGTGTGGGTATGCTATCATTTTATCACACTATTATGCATGTAAATTATATCTTGGACCCAATCCCTGCCTACACCATCGAATGTATCGGAGCAATGCTAGAAGACTCGTTAGCTATATAAAGGCCATCTTCATGTCATGCGAGTTGGAAAGCCTAGGAGCAACGATGGTATCTTAATCAACTTAATTTGGATGCCAAATATGTTATGACTGTCAAGCAAATCAAAAAAAATACCACGCAAGTTTCTGTCACATCTTGGCAATAAAAAATTGGAGGAAAGCAACAACAATGTGTGAAGTTTGTATGATCAAGCGCACGTATTGATAATTCTTATGAATTGGATGAGTGCACTCGTAGATAAGTATTGTGCACTTCTCTTGTTTCTCATACATACATAATTGCTGTGAAAATTTATGAATCTAAAAATACTTAGAGGATCCATGATGGAGTTATGGTCAAATCTCTATTTCACATACCCTTTGTGACTATAATGATTTATGCGGATATAAACCATCCTCCTCTCATTAGCAGAGCGTACGTAAACTTAATAATAGTGCATTAAAATCAAAGATTAATATTATTAACTATGATCAATTGCACTAAAAATATCTAAAAATTAAAATTATGTGCCTATATATATAGAAATATATGTATAATTTTATGTATATATATGAGTATGTGTATATATATATGTATGAATGTATTATGCTTGTATGTATGTATATACATGGTATCTCATGGTCTAAGTGAGTCTCTGTCAAATCTACTAACCAAGATCAGACGGATGAGACCACTCCATCAGGACGGGCTCGTGGAAGGCCCTCAAGTGATGAGCGGATTCTCTCTTTTTTTTTTCTTTATTATTTTGCTGGAAACGAGCGTACCTTTCTTTTTCTTTTTCTTTTTTTCTAAAGTGGGTGGATTCAGACGAGTATGAATGAATCTAATAGGGCTCGTTTGGTTCGCGGGAAGCTTTTTCCCTCCTAGGAATATGATTCCTGGGAAACAAATTCCTAAGAAGAGAATGCGTAGGAAAGTACTTTTGGCATGTTTGGTTGACCATGGGAAAGTGACAAATTTTCAAAGTGCTTATATTTGGTTGGCCATCCACTTTTCTTGGAAAGTTATGTATAATTTCTATTATACCCTTAATAAAAATTAGATCTTTAATGCCTCTTTAATACTTCTTTAATATTGAAGGATCTTTTTGAAAAAAATAAAAATAAAGTGATTCTCACCTCATGGAAAAGTAACTTTTCTATGTTTCTTATGGGGAAGTAACTTTTCCATGTTTCTTATGGGAAAGACTTTCTCATAAAATGTGGAAATCATATTTCTATGGGAATACAACTTTCCCATCTCTCTCCTTTGAAAACTCCAACCAAACAAGAGGCATCTTATTATTTTTCCGTTGACCACACTTTCCCCTTTCTTTCCCACGAACCAAACGAGCCCATAAAGTCAGAAAACAAAATGCTCGAAATACTTCACCGTTTCCATCTCATAGAGTATATTTCGAGTGACTGGCCATATAAGCAGCCACCCAATCTACAGTCTCGTTGATTTCTCGAAAGATATGCTTGGCTTGACAGTCCTCTCTCTTGCCATAGTCTAGATGTTATGGAGCAGTGAGTGGTCATTGCCGCCATCCTTAGAGCTTTCTGGATCTAATGGCCGAGTTCCCTTGGGAACGATTGAGGTGGCTCGTAACTCAAACCCCCTGCCGACCCTTTCGTGCCTTTCTTTCCCCCTTTCTATATACCTGCGCTCCCATTTCCCGCCTGTCCTCTCCCGGGGTATTTCGAAACCCTAGACCCCTCTCTCGTCTAGGGTTTCTACCAAGGCCCTAAATCCAAGCTAGGGTTCTTTTTGAGAGGAAATGGCGCTGAAGCAGAAGGGTGGGGAGATCTCGGGGGACACCAAGAAGCGGAGACGCGTTGGTTTCGCCAATATCGGTATGGAATTCGGCGGCAATCACCTCACCCCTCTCTCCGATCTCTTCGTCGTATTGTTCTCTTAGGGTTTTGTGGTGTTTTCTTGTAATTTTGCTCGCTTTATGGTTTCAAAATGAGTTTAGAATCTTTCTCGAGCTGTCAGGTTTTCTATAATCAAGTCTTTCTGTTATTTTTGCATGGTTTTCTCAGGAAAAAACTTTTTTTTTTTGTCCGCCAGGTTTTATTTTGCCTTCTTTGAATTAAACCCGTGGAAAATTATCGTTCTTGAACGACGCTGCCAACTTTAGCTTATATCGTCATTTTTTTTTTATTTTTGCTATCAACTATCATTTTGTTCTATTGTTTTGTCTATTTTCCTCCGAGGATGCTCTGCAAGTTGGCCAGAGGGAGCTTTTAGATATAGATTTCGATGTTCAGTATATGAAGTGCTATCGTGATGGTGCATGGCCTGGGCTGGGTGCTTTCATTCTCAAAGCACCCTTTTTTAAAGCAAAAAAGGGGGAAAATCAAATCTTTTCCAGAATTAGGAAGACTGAAAGGAGGAAAAATATTGCTACTTGCACTGGTTTCTATTATGGCCTGAACTGTCTCGATGATAATTAATGAATTATGCAATACGCCTTTCAATTTTGTATACCTTGGTACATATTAATCTTAAATGGAGAAATTTGATGAAGTGCCTAATCTTTTCCGAGTCCTCGAACAGTTGGATTGTTCAGGGCCTGTTGGGTATTTCTTTCATTTTCTGTTTTTGTTTTCAAAAAACCAAGAAGAAATATGTGTTGAACAGTCCCCCATATGATGAAACCAGTTTGCTTTTTCAAATTGTTTTATGAAAATCTTCAATGTATTGGAGGCAAGGATTTTTTGCTTTCAGAGATGAGCAAAATGAACTCTATGCTCTACATCAATGTCCATGTGGGAATTCACTAATTTGAAGAGAAACAAAAGCAAAAATATAGTAGCAGTGCCAAACAGGCCCTTAGTAACTCAAAACTTTATTGTTTTCAAATCTTTTAAACTATAAAGTTTCAACGCGAAGTTCACTAAACAAGTCTTTAGGCATTCTTTTAATTAAATCAATCATGCATCTGCCTGCCAGCTGATGTTGTTGTGAGATCAGGTAAATATGATTTCATCTCATAAATCACTTTCATATATTGGAACTTAGAAATACTGTGCTTGGTTTCTTTTTTGAAATGCCCCTTTCCATCAACTCCTGAGCAGCCTTGGTTCAGGTCATATAGTTCTGGCATCTGTTCTTTCGGATCCTGATTTTATCTGGAGAGGTAAAATTAGGTCTTGTTGCATATTCCCCCCAGTCGAAGCTTCTTCTTGGCCTTTAAGCCTGGTTCCTAAAGATTCAACTGTGTACCATAATCTGGTGAAGATATGATGTGCAAATCTATATCCGTACATGAATTTTTGCCTTCTGATTCAATTTTGCTGTTACCCCATCTTTAATTTAGTCTTTGTATGTTTGATATGTCTTAATTGATTGGACTTTCCTAATATGCAAAATGGATATCCCAGATTTTTGGCACAGGAATATCATATATATCTATGTTTTGCACCTTTCTTTCCAAGATTATACTGGATATCCCAGATTTTCGGCACAGGAATATCATATATCTCTATGTTTTGCACCTTTCTTTCCAAGATAATACTGAATATCCCAGATTTTTGGCGCAGGAATATCATATATCTGTATGTTTTGCACCTTTCTTCCCCCCCCCCCCCCCCCCCCCCCCCCCCCCCCCC
>JAOXJJ010000725.1:3135082-3151032 GCA_025769935.1 Phoenix roebelenii | reverse complement strand
GTTGGGGGGGGGGGGGGGGGGGGGGGTATAATGGGGCTCATACGAATCGGGTGTGAATGTGGTCCACAAACTCAGAAAACAGTAAATCACTAAACGGCTCTGGCAGGAACCAGGGTTTCTCTATATAAAGCCACCGTAGTGGTTAGCAGCAAAAGATGTAATTCAGTTAGTAGCACCATTTGCTTTTTTGAAGATATGTATGGTTAGGTAGGAGCCACTCTTCTTTAGAAGTCTGCGGATGTTGTAGAGCAGCGGCTTATTCTTTCTTCGATCTTGAATCCACTTGATCACCGTGATCAAGCTAGATTTGCGAGTGCTGGATTATCAAGAATGTTCAACATTCTCTTTTTCGTCGGTTGCACTTCTTGCAATACATCCTATAGATGCCGTGAAATCTGAGTATAATACTTCTTGCAATACATCCTATAGATGCCGTGAAATCTGAGTATAATACGAACGGCTGTCTCAAGTCTAATTGAAGCCAACTGCTGAACTGAAACACTTACACTCAATAACTTATTCATAATTGGAATGTTAACATAGCCTGGTGCAAGAGGGTGAGGACGTCTAAAATTGAACGGTTAGTTACATTTAAGATGGTAGCCTAACGAGTTGGTTGGTATATGTATCTCGCATGTCCTATATGATTATGTTATTTGATATGTAATCTTTGGATCTTGATCCCTACATGGTCTTGATCTGATACGTAAACTTTGGATCTTGATCCACCCTGCAAGGTTCGAAAAAACAATTGTCTTTGTGCTAGTACATGGCCATCTATTCTTTGAACATAGCTGTCCATGTTTACACGTGGTTTGTAAATTTGTAATTACCGATTGGAGGAGAATGCACCATTGATCAATCTTTCTAAAGTAAATCTTATAAACCTTCCAGTGCTGTAAGGTGACATTTCTTTCTTTCTTACGTAACTCGACTTTCAAAGCATGTCGGACGGCTCTGATCACATATTCTTAATACCTTATCAATATCGGGGCTGCGAGCCGTCGACCTCGCGACGGTATAAACATTCCTCTTCGTTGCCCGGCGGCTATTCCTCGTCTCACACTCTCTCTCTCTTTCTGGTCCTCGTTTGTGGGGGGAATAAGGCGATTAAGCGAATTCCCTTTTATCTTCTCGGATCTAGGGTTTGGTTGCTCCGATCATGTACAGAGCTTTGGGTTCCCACCTCAGGGCTCTAAAGGTCGGTCCTCGCGAAAACCTAACCCTAACATCTTTAGTTGTTCATTTCTCGTATCGTTTACTGTTTATCGAGGGCATTGTTCTATTATGATCTTCTATTTTGTTAAAATTTTGAAAGTTGTGATCTTGATTTTATTGGATCTCCACAGCGTTGGGTTCGTCTTGATGATTTGGGATTGTTTTCTTTCTTTCTTTCTTTCTTTTCTTTCTACATGTAGATCTCGTTTAGATTTAATGAGGTATTGATGCTTTGATAGTTTGATCTTGTTTGTATAATGGATTTTTATTTTTATTTTTTTGTGATTTCAGTATATGCTGCCCTGAGAAAAAAAAAGAAGATTAATCTGGAAACAGAGTTTTACTTTTTCTTATGAAAAATATTTCACCTGGCCATCTTTTAGTGTTAGTTTTTTTTTATTTTATTTTTTGGTTTCTGCTGCAGTGTCTTTGAGAATATGACAGCTAAATAGATAAGTGATACAGAGAAGAATGCAAAGAGTATAGCTAAAAGAAGATTGCAGTGCGATTGGTGCATTTTCTATGAGTTCAGTGAAATTATTTTTTTAGTAGCTCCTGGCCACATGTATGATCAATTTATTCCACAAAACCTGCTGTGTTTGAAAGTGGTATGCCTTAGATGTCACCAGTGTGGTTCTCGTGCAGGACGGTAGAGAGTTATATTAGTTTATGAGGACTGGAATTTGGTGGGTGAGATAATCTTTTGATGAGTTGCAGCTCATTTTTTGGAGACTGTGATGTGAAGAGCATGTTGTAGGGAATATGATTTATCAAATTTTCGTAGAAAAAAGATATTAGCACTTTGTACCACACATTAGAAAGTTCCAACCAATTTAGGTTAAGGTGCATTAGCTAAAGCTTAGGAGTCACATAAGTGGATGATACATTGACCTGAATTAATTGAGATGGTGTGGAGTAGGAACCAGGGGAGACGTGTGTGAGATGAATGAATGGTAGGGGCTTGGATTTTGTCATTTTTTCTGGGCAGGGTCATAAGAGGAGGGATGTCTATGGAACTTATGTTCTGTTTGTAGGAAGGCATGATTATGTGAAAAAGCTTTTATTGATTGACAATTTTTCTCTCAATAGGAACGAATTCCTAAAAAGAAAAAAAATACAAAAGCTGATCCAAAGTAATGGTGGGAGTTAATTCATTAATATATGTATTGTAGTTATTGAAAATTAAGACCTGATAATCTCATAACACTTTTTTTTTTGAAGGGTGATAATCTCATTACACTTAATAGTTTGATTGGACAAGGGTTTTGATAAAAGGAAGTAAAACCCTGAAGGCTTAGATTGAAGTAGCAGATTTTCTTTTCAGAAAGCTATATTTGTTGTTGTTACCTTCAATAATAATTAATTGCTGAATATAGTTGACCCTAAAGACATGAGATCTAGAGAGATGGTGATGTTTATTAGTCATAAGCACCATATCTGTTATTATTTGAAATTGATATTATATGAAATTGCTGGCAATTCACCTTGGAGCATTGCATGAATATATGTTGGTTTCTTTGTTGATAAAAAATGAAAAAAAAAAGTTTGAGGTAGAGTTTTTAAATTTGAAGGGAAGTCTAATAACTCTGAGCATTGAGTGACATGGCAAACATCTTATGTTTGGTAAAAATAAAGTAAAAATATAGAGTTTACGTATGGCTCAGAAGTAGTGATGCATTTGATTCATAGGAATAACAGGTTAAAATTTATCTTTCTCTGCCATATATGTTAGATGCATCAGATACATGTATCTGTAATAAATATTCCCAGTATAAAACTCCAACTTTATCTGCATGATCTATTATCTGACTGCTCTGCATATGCACATATACAGATACATACATACATATATACGTATGTACATACATACATATATACGTATGTACATACATACATATATACGTATGTACATACATACGTATAACTGGGAAGGTTATTTTCATATCACTTGAATCATTTATGGCTTTAGAAGAGCTTTTTCCTGAATGAGCCTATACTCCTTATTGCTTTACCATATGCAACTTTTTTTCAGGGGCATAGCTTGCTCACAGAGATGCTTTACTATCTAGGGAGTGATATAGATATTCTAAGCAATTTATGTTGACGGTGGTTAGTTATCAATGTGATGATCTCTTGAGATTGGTATATCCTGGTCATCTTCATTTTTGCTCTACTTATAAAATGATCTAGTTAATATGGGATATGACATTGTATTGAGTTAAATTGTGTTGAATTTTGGAAGATTTTGGAAAATCCGCAGCAAATAAATCCTTGGTCTGCTTAAATGTATTGTTTTTTTCTCATGGAAATTATTTGAACTATATATTTATACTAATTATTATTAGAGCATGCATCTGAGGACCATAGTGAAAGCAGTTAAGTGGCAGTACTTTAGACACTTCTCGTACTTGATATGATGAATCTTACAGACATTCTTGATATCTTCCATTTAATTCTCAGCGCCATGTTGGCGGTACTGGAGGTATTGGTGCTAGCACTAGATCTGCAAGTACAAGTGTTGCGAAAAGGTCTTCCGGTGGATTTTTTAGCTGGCTTACTGGGGAGCGGTCCAATCAACTTCCCCCTCTAGATTTCCCACTTCCAGGTGTTACACATCCTCCTCCTTTGCCTGATTATGTAGAGCCTGGAAAAACAAAGATCACGACTCTTCCAAATGGTGTCAAAATTGCATCTGAATCATCACCAGTATGTTTTTCACATGTTTTATTTTAATCAGTGGTAGTTTAACCTGCCTCTAGCTTGTAAACATGATAAGCTTGTTTTTCTTGAATTGTCAGAATCCAGCTGCATCGATAGGACTATATGTTGATTGTGGTTCTGTATATGAAACACCTGTTTCATCTGGGGCCACACATCTCCTGGAACGGATGGCCTTCAAAAGCACAACAAACAGGAGCCATTTGCGTATTGTCCGTGAGGTAGAAGCAATTGGAGGCAATGTTACAGCATCAGCTTCTCGTGAACAGATGGGTTATACTTTTGATGCTCTAAAAACATACATGCCCGAGATGGTCGAGGTGCTTACCGATTGTGTCAGGAATAGTGTTTTCCTTGACTGGGAGGTCAATGAACAGGTATTCCATCTTGCCTTCTGTTTTCTGATTTTGATTGATTACAGGTGTTGACCCAGTTTTGTCTTGTTAACTACAGCTGCAGAAAGTGAAAGCAGAGATAGGAGAAATTTCTAACAATCCCCAGGGTTTGCTCCTCGAAGCTATTCATTCTGCTGGCTACTCTGGTGCATTGGCAAATCCTCTGATGGCTACTGAATCTGCAATAAACAGATTGGATGCTAATATTTTAGAGGACTTTGTTAGGGTAAGATCAAGTAACTCATATCCTATAGCATAGGCTACAGTGGTGCTTCTCTGCTTTGACGTTTTTGTTTGTTTTGAGAATATTAGGAGAATTATACAGCTCCAAGAATGGTGCTTGCGGCATCAGGTGTGGAACACGAGGAGTTGGTATCAGTTGCCGAACCACTCTTATCTGACCTTCCAAAGGTGTCCCGGCCGGAAGAGCCAAAATCTGTATATGTTGGAGGAGACTATCGATGTCAAGCTGCTACTGCGGTATGTTTTAAGGGTTTCCAACTTGTTTCACTTGACAATTTATTTATGTATTTTCTCTTTTGGATTATAAGTCTTATCTCTTTTCTACCGTGCTTGTTTTTATTTTTGCGGACAGCAAACACATGTTGCTCTTGCTTTTGAAGTTCCTGGTGGCTGGCATCAAGAGAAGGAAGCCATGACGCTGACAGTACTTCAGGTCTCCTTGAAGTGATCCATAAAATTCTGAATTGGTGCAATTGTCCATTTTGCTGGTTCTTTTACATTTTTAGTTTTTCATCAAATATGGTCCAGATGCTAGTATGTTCCAGAAGCTAGCCCTTACACTTATTTTTGTGTTGTTAGATATCATGTAGACTAATGCCATGTCGATTCCATGTTGTTGCAGATGCTCATGGGTGGAGGCGGCTCTTTCTCTGCTGGAGGTCCTGGGAAAGGAATGTATTCTCGGCTTTGTAAGTTCTGACCCATACATAGCCATGTTTTCTTGCTTGCCTGTGGACTTAGCTGTCAGAATTCTGTTCTCTGTCTTTGTTTTTCATTTTTTAAAGTAGTATTATACTGGGGTACTCTTGAAGCATGCAGGATATCACTGCTATCTATATATTTTTGTAATTGATGTATCTTTTAACATTTAAACTGGTGCATTTTTTTACAGATCTTCGTGTCTTAAACGAGTTCCAACAAATCCAGTCGTTCTCTGCTTTCAACAGTGTTTACAATAATACAGGAATTTTTGGAATTCATGCAACCACAGTAAGCCAGTCTTTTACTATGCATATAGATATATTAGTAATAATTTGTTATCAGTTTGTTGGTCTTCTTGTCATACTTATTTAAAATCTGAATTTCTTGGTCCGTATTGGCCTTTGGGGTTCATTTAGTCATCAAGCTTTCTTTGTAGTCATCTTCTCAAGTTATTGTTTCCTTGTAGTGGGTCTAGAGCCTTCCATGAAGATTGCATTGATCTCAATTCTCAAGTGAGATTCTGAGCGGTGTCATGGGTTTTCTGTAGGCAGTAAACCAAAATTTATCTGCTGCACTGCTGTATTAAGGGCTTTCTATTGTTCCATGGTATACTAACAATGAAAAGCTGATTTAATGCTGCCATCTGGGACTTTTAACGAGCACCAATTTCAAGTTAACATGCACTTGCCACAATCTTATCTCTCAAATATGAAGTATGTGTTCATAAGGAGGGCAGAGAATGCAAAGAAAAACAATAAGTATGTGATCTAACTATTAGATGAAATTATAACAATGGATTAGAAAGGATTCTCAACAAGCTGCACAATAAGTCAGCAAAGCACAATAGAATAAGACATCAAAAGTAAGCAAAAGGGGTTCCTCGTAAGCATATGTTGCCCTGCAGGAGAGGGGGGGGGGGAGAGAGAGAGGCAGTGTGCCGCCTTTTCTCTTTCTTTCTTTTAGCTTGTTCAGGTTACCTTTTACGGCAATTGATACAGATTGGTTTCATGTCACGTGGGGGGATTTGGTTGCTTCAAACACCAAAACGTTAGATGTCTTTTTATAAAAGTAGTCCACTTCAACATTCACTGCTTAAATTTAGGCAAGTGCAAATTACAAAACTGAATATTATTTTAACATTCTACCCTCTTTATTGTTTAGTGATATCTTTTTGTTTTCATCTTGGTTGAATTAAATATAACTCTTATCTACAGAAATTCACATGGTTATAAAAATGGGAAAGAAAAATCTCATGTGGATAAGAATCTCATGTAATATCTTTCTTGACATAATTGCGAAGTGCACTGAGATTTGGAATTAAGGCATGGGAAGTGGAAGAGCCTAACTCCAAGTGAGAAAGTAGGAGTTGTTTGAAATAATCTCATCAATCTCCTTCAGTTCCATCACAACATCTATCTCCAATCAGATAAAAACACAGCTATTCTTACTCTTATGTGCATTGCATGTGCCAAATACTAGTTCATTGCTGTAGGTGTTGTTTCAAACTTTGTTAGGATTCTGGGTATTATAGGTTACTTTGAAGTAGGTTACGTGTATCCAAGTCTCCGGACTTATATGGAATTTTTCTTTCTTCTTCATGTAACCTCCACAGGAGCATAGCTTGGCCTATAGGTAGAGAGAGTCGATAATTATATTTTGAGGCTATGGCTTAGATTTCCACATTGTTCCTGCGGTTCAGTTCCATGCCTTTGTGTCCAATTTTTCCTCCCTCTGCTCCTCTATTTCTTCCTCCTGTTGTCCATTTCAAGCTCAGAAGCTCTTCACTAAACCTCCCATTTTGCAGTAGCGTGCGGATCATGATCACAAAATCACAGAAATATGCGTAGGTTGATTTTAGATAATCCTATTGCAGTAGGATGGCAAAACATGCGGTGCGCAGAAAACCTACTGAATCAAGTGCATTAATCAACCGGAACACTGATTCATATGGCATATTTTGATATCATTTCTTCTTGTGGATACCAACTTTATAGTGTAAATATTGTTGGGACATTCCTATAGGTTAGAAAATTTCGTCGCTTATGGATAACATGCTAGCTACAAAAGAACAACATATCTGACCCAGACTGGGAAGGTCTTATTATATGAGACAATTTTTTTCTTGTGCTCATGTGTACATGTGCATTTGTCTACTTGTCTTACTGGACCAATATTTATTGTTGTACTGCACTCCTGCCATGGAATATCTGAAAAACCTACTAAGAATTGGTTGCTCTAAATCAGGGTTCAGATTTTGTTTCCAAAGCTGTTGATTTGGCAGCAAGAGAACTTCTTGCAGTTGCAACTCCTGGACAAGGTTTCTGTCTGCACCTAATCTTGCAGTAAATTTTCTAATATACATGACCTCTTTTTTATGTCTTTTCGTTTTTTCATAGTTGACCAGATACAACTTGATCGTGCCAAACAGTCAACCAAGTCTGCCATTCTGATGAACCTGGAGTCAAGAGTATGTGTTTGTTTGTACTCTTTTTTGTGACTTATAAAGAATTCGCTTTTATTGTTATGCTCATTTTTAGACGCTCTTTCTTTAATCACAGATGGTAGCTTCGGAAGATATTGGACGTCAAATTTTGACATATGGAGAGAGGTTAGATCATTTCCATAACTTAATGCACAACTTCTTAGAGTACTTTGCGGAACACTACTTTCGTTTATTTTTGCATATGGTGCATCTTTATGACTTGCAGTTCTAAGAGGTAAGAACATTAGATAAGGGTGGATAAAGTGAGCTAAAGATTTAAGAAAATGTCCACTAATTGTAAGATAAATTGTTGTAAGGACTAAATAGCCTATCTCGAAGGGACATGGCAAGGGATACAACGGAAAAATGATTATGCTGCAAAGATCTAAATTCTGATAATGTTCTATTATTGTCTGGTCCAATTTCAATTTTCTGTACCATGTGGTATGTTTCGATGTGTGATTTAATCATTCACCATTTAAAATTATGATTCAATACTAAAAAAAGAGAAAAAATAGTGTCAGTATAATTCAGGAAAAGTCAAAGAAATTATAGAATTTTGAGATAACTTGAGCAATTTTCTTGGTAGTTTTATTGGAGTGTGGCCTGTACATGTATATGACTACAACTATTGGGAAAAATCTCAATGTCAGAATATATTTTTACAAATGTTATCATTTAAATATATTTTCTCTCATTTTTCTTCATAAAACATATAATAAATCATCAGAGAATGTATGTCACCTGCTATGACTTTGTTGTGTTTTCCTATGTTTGGTTCTGTATGACTTGATGCCCAAAGATGAAGATGGAATGTGTCCATTTTACTTTAGGTTCAAGTGGATGAAGTTTGCGGCCATAATAAAACAACCCAGACATGGCACAATTTGTTTTTGGTTGACTTCAAGTTCTCTGCCCAAACTGGAATGTTATCCAGAATGTGGAGTTTCATTCATCAATAATCAGTCAAGATCCGTATTGGGTATAGGGGTATCCACCCTACTCAGAATCTTATAAAGATGTAAACCAGGACCTACTTCTTAATAATTGAATGAGACTTCACAAATTTAATTTCTGATCTGGTACAGTGCTACGTACAAACCTTGATCTTCTCTAAAATATGGAGTCCAAGAAAGTTCCCATGACCTGACCTACTTGGGCTCCCCGTGGGTTTGGAGACTTGGAACAACGCTAAGGTTGCTCAATTGTGACCTAGAGGCCATAAGTTTGAAACACGGAAATAGCATTGCCACATAAGGCTGCATATATCTGACTTTCCTTAGACCTCATAATTCGCAAGAGCCATGTGCACTGGGCTGCACTTTTGCTGGGTTTGGAGCTATTTGCCTACTTGAACCTATTTCCAGGTCAGGATTAAATTAAATTTAATCATCTGTTTCTACTGAATTCATCCTTTTTACTTGGAGAATCTGTTAGACGGTCTGTAGCATGTACTTTAAGTGACTTCTTGCACACCTCATCTAAAATTTGAACTAAAACTCTAACAGAAAATAAAACTGCAGTATGTTAAACATTTGTTAGTATAGCTATCTCATAATGACTTGCTGAAATTCTCCAGTTGTCTAGCACCTTGTCTAAGCAGATGTGGTGGTCTTCAAATTCAATCAGCATATACAACCATTTCATAAATTTACTGATTTTTCTCTGAGACGAGCATTCAAACAATTGCAATCAACATAGCCTTTTTGACTAATGAATGCATCTTCTTATTTGCTTTAACCTTCCAGGAAACCAATTGAGCTTTTTCTGAAGGCTGTTGATGAAGTTACACTACAAGATATAACGTCAATTTCTCAGAAGATCATTTCTTCACCACTGACAATGGCATCTTGGGGAGATGGTATGTTCTGAGCAACTTTTGATAAAAATTATTCAAATGATTCGTTGAAACCTTAATCCTTCTGGTTCTCATAATTAACCACTATCTTTCTTGTAGTTATCAACGTCCCCAGTTATGAATCTGTCAGCCGAAAGTTCCACTCGAAATAAATGTCTCCGCACCTGAAAACTCGCGCGCCTTTTCTGCAGTTTTGCATATGCAGAGATGGAGCTCCCTTATCACGGCCTTGGCAGAAGAAAAATAAATGGTTTTTAATTGTCCCCTTCAAAAATGTCATGTGGATCAATAATTTTTTGGTTCGTTGCAACCGTGACTCAGTTTCTTCACCTGAGCTTGGAAACCAGGTTCCTGACAAGGTTCAGTTGTATTTCTTATTCGTAGAAATTTTCAGATTCTATCCATTACTTAGCCATGCTGCTAAAAGTGAATTTCTTGGCTATCATCAAGGATTTTTTTACGAAGGTCAATTGTTGATCACTAGCATGGCTTCTGTTGTTTGTTTCACTTCTTTTTTGGGTAAAGATTGCATATTTCACTTGGGAAATAAAAACATTTACAGTGCTGGCTCGTAATACAAAATATTTTGAGGACCGCAACTACTGTTCATGCTTATTTTTCTTGGTGGATGATTAGTTGGTTGCATGACCGCAGCGGAAGGCTTAAGGGACTGTTTGTAGCCCTGTAGGATTGTATTGCAGCTCAAGTTGCAGCGCAGTTTTTTTTTTTTTTCTGGTAATTCGGCTTCTTACCACACGATGGTGAGAAAGCCCAGAGCAATCATAAGACAAAACACGATCTAATGCTTGCGGCATACGATTAGAAGTATCCCAAAATACAAACTCGGAATGGTGGGCTGCATAGGAGGCGACTTAGTTCGCAACACTATTCGTCTTTCGAAATATATGCGAAATTTTAAATAGTTCTAACTCCTCTCCTATGCTCCAAATGTTTCGGAATAGTGGGCGCAGGTCTGGCCTAGTCTGTCGGCATCGGATCCAGCCGACCACTATGGATGAGTCACTCTAGGAATATCTGTAGTTTAGCATATACAAAACCATCCCACGCCGCGTGCAGCTCTGCCACAGGAATGGATCTGTCAAATGTGCGCTGACCTCCAGCATAATCAGTATGGAGTCATGGTCTCTGATCACAAAGCCACGCCGCATATGCTGTTGCCCTCCGATACACTGCCATTGAAATTCATCTTGAGAAGACCATGGGGTGGGGGCTCCAAGGATACTATCGGTATCATCGCATGCTTAGGCGTTGGAAGAGCCAAAGAGGAACCTCAGGTGTCCCTATCATCTCTAGGTGAAATGTCTGCAGCAGCGCTCACCAGTTCGGCTACATGTGCAAAAGCCCTACCAACCACTGATCTTGGATAAAAACCTCTACCCTCGAAGATCCTTGCATTCCTGCCCAGCTAGATGTGATATGCTACATAAGCCCATACTACTCTCCTATTTGCTGTGTCAAGTCTCCGAACTGAGCCCCTCAACTAACTCAGAAAGGTCTCAATAGTGGTGAATGTCTGCCAGTGGGTCGATATAAGACCCCAAACTTGAAGCGCCCACGGGTACGTAAACAAAATGTGACCGATGGTCTCTTCCTCCCTTGGGCATCCCTCACAGTCAGCTGGTACCAGGACCCCCTTTTTAGCCAAGATTCCTCTGGTCGGTAGAATGCCACATGCCACCTTCCACAGAAATAGAGCCACACGTGGATGGACACGTAGCCGCCAAATCCAGCGGCCCTCCAGCCGTCGGGCAGATCCTGGGTCCACTATCGCCCGAAGATCACTGATTGTAACTCTCACCCTCCCAATCGAGCTTCACACCCTCCTGTCTACTGTCCCCTCGAGGGGTAGAGGTGTGGCCAACACCCTTTCAGCTAGGTCGTCGCCGAAGAGGAGATGGATTCGATCAGCATCCCATCTGGGCTCTTCTGAAGCCAATAGGTCGCTCACTCTACTCCTGGCCGTCGCACCCGGGTCAAACATGGTGGGCCATCTAGATAGCGACAATCCGGCCAACCATCTATCCTCGACAACATCAATACTACGACCATCACCCACCACCCAAGAGATGAAAGGAAGAACCTGAGGAGCTCGAGTACACATTACACGCTAAATGTAGAAGCACTGACGCCCTGGTCTGAATGAGTCTCCGACACACCGCTCCCCATACTTTGCTCTCATCAGCATGCTCCAAAGCCCATCCAGCTCCAAAAGGAATCTAACCACATGCCTCAATGCCAATGCCTCCCGCCGAGTGATGAGGGAATGAATGCCTAGTCCCCCGCTGCTCATCAGCTGACAGAGAACCTTCCAAGCAAGCAGGTGAGTACCTCCCCCTCGTGCTAGCCCGCCCCAAACAAATCTCCGAATCAATTGCTCCAATTGCCTTAGATAAGCAATCGGAACCATGGTATTCAAAAGCATGTACAAGGGTATAGAGCTTATTACTGACCTGACCAAGGTAATCTTGCCCATCATGGATAGGGTGCTCGCCTGCCACCCCTCCAATCTCCATTGGAAGCTCAGCTCCACCCTGGAGCAATCTACCCTACGCAATCGCCGACCGGTGATAGAAACCCCCAGATGCCGCATGGTGCCATTCTGCTCATCAATCCCCAAAATCTTCGAGATGGCAGCCTTCACCTGAGCATTGATCTTCAGGCTGTAGGAAATAGCTGAATTGGCCAAATTGACCCACTATCTGGATGCACTGCAGTACTCAACAAGTATCCTCTGGAGTGTCCGTGTCGACCTCCTACTCGCACGAGCCATCAAGAAACAATCATCAGAAAACAATGAGTGGGAAACCTGGAAGCTACCTGCCCTCGGTGTGTAGGGCTTCAGCTTGTGGGTCTCAACGGCACATCGGAGAGCTCGGGATAGAGCATCCAAGCAAAGAATAAATAGCAAAGGTGATAGAGGCAGCCCTGCCGCAGACCCATTGAGGACTCGAAGAATCTCGTAGGCATGCCGTTCACCAAGATAGCAAAGGAGGGATCCCTGATGCAACTCAGCACCCATCTGATCCACTGGTGATGAAACCCAAATGTCTCCAAGGAATGTGCCACAAAGTGCCAATCCAGTCTATCACATGCTCTCTCCATATCCAATTTGATACCCATCAACCCCCGCCTACGTGAGGCCTGCCTGAGATCACACAAACTCTTGGGCTATCATTATATTATCAGAAATACACCAGCCCCCAATGAAGGCCCCATGCTCAGGACTAATCAACTTATCCAGTACCCCTCTCACTCTCCTCACCAGGATTTTGGCTATGAACTTGTAGAGGGTGGTGTAGAGGCTAATGGGGCGATAATGGCTCGGCTTCGTGGCATCCTGCTTTTTCGGAATGAGAGTTATGAAGGTACGTTTCCACTCACTTGGTATAGTGGCTGAACTAAAACACAGTATGATAGCCTCAGTCACATCCATCCTGACTGCAACGCAGCATGAGTTGCAAACAGTTCACTTACAGGGTACTAGTCCCCGAGGGCAGAGCAACAAAAAGAGAGAGAGGGAGAGAGGAGGAAAGTGCTGGAAGAGGATGGATTAGGTGCCGATGAGGGGAAAGACGGGCACAGGAGAGAGAAAGTAGTGGGAGAGGAATAGTTTGTGCCGACGAGGGGTGGGTTGGGAGAGGGGGTAGAGGCCAAGTAGGGCGGAGGAGGAGAGGATTGGTGGGGGAGGATGGGTCCGGTGCCAACGGGAGGCAGGGCTGGGTGATGGTCGGGGTAGAGGTAGAGGAGAGGATCGCTGGATTACAGGTCCATCACCAATGAGGGGCATGGCAGGGGGCGGAGGAGATTGAGATGAAGCAGGGCAGAGTAGGAGGGCTTGCAGGGGGAGGGGTGTATGGATGAGTTGTGAAGTCTGAGGGAGTCATTAAGGGCATGGGGGTGGTTGATTTTAAAGGCGCAAATAGGTTGGATCGGACTATGTTATGAGTGACCCAAATCTAATTTAGTTTCTTGTTCGGGTTCTTATGTTGGATTTAGATCTAATCCAATCGAAAGTCAGATCGGATCCAAGGCTAAAATTTCTGACACAATGGGTCATTCGGGTCTAAGTTGGGTCCGGATTGGGACCGAGTGAAAGCACCTAAGCATCCTTGATGCCATTACAAACTAATTAAAGATATGGTGCAAAATTGGTTTAGATATGGATGTCATCACCCATACTAAACAAATTGTTTCCTCTATTATCTTGTCAAACATTCAAATTTAGTAGGATTATAAATCAAATCTTACATTCCACTTGCCACTGAAATCAGCATTGAATGTTCAATTGCTTTCCCAGATCTGGATATATGGCATCTGCAATAAAAACCATTCAGTGAAACAACTTTGGCAAACCATTGTAGTATTCTCTAGAGTCTCAACAATATAGCCTATGTACAACATATGCGCATTCTTTAAATGCAAGAAGCAAATCCCATTCAGATTGGCAACACTAAGAAATACTCCTTACAAGAAAGGCATCACAAAGCTATGCCACCAATTCTACTAATCGTCCATTTTCTTGAATCACAGTCCTCATACACATCAGACAATGAGGTCAAGGTTTCGGGACCAGCAAAATAGTAAAGACAAAGCTTTTAAAAAAATCTATTATGTCATATTTTAATAATGTGAGCTTGAATAACAATTGTTATTCAATATTTGATCCATTCCACTTAATTTAATAATGTTTTTACACTCAAATCTTGATACAAGCTGCAGAAAAAAAAAATCATTGAGCAGTAATGGGCAAAAAACACTATTATTGACAGTTGTTTCCCGTTATATTGGCAAACAACAGCCATTATAGCAGTCACTAATTCAATCCAAATAAGTGCAGCCCATGCAGAACTAGGCAGATAAAGTCTGTTGTTATAGCTGTTTTGCCGATAACACTGTAGCAGGGTCTATATCGTTCCAATTTTATCTGATGTCTCCAAAGAGGCAGAGCTTCTTTATTTTTCTCTTATAGATATCGGATGGCACTTGAGTTACTATGCGTTCAAGTGGATCCACATGGTCTCCGGACCCTATATCCACCAAGTAATTTTCTGTGAACTCCAACGTACTGTTTAATTTGCAAAATAAATGTCTCAACCTATTCGCCAAGTTCTAGACTGAAGTTTCAGACATGCAGAAAAATGGTACAGCAGTTAATTACAGTTGAAAAAACAGAAGAATGATCCACAATTGAGCTTCAATGAATCCAATGCAAGGATTTTGGAGTGGGACATGACAAACATAAAAGCTGAAACTTCAGGAGTAATGATCAGTCGATGGTGGAGATATGCATTCTTTTATTTAATTTTTGAAAACAAAAACAATACCAAAGAAAACAATTTGCACCAATCTGAATCAAAGAACAACGGAAAACAACAAAAATATGACAAGCAAAAAACATAAGCAAAAAATCAAAGTCACCGGAGTAATATTTAGAGGAGGAAGAAGGGAGGATCGAGGAGACCTAGGGCAAGCTGCAGTTCTAGAGTTTCAAAGGAGGAGGATACCTTGAGAGTCGAGACAAAGTGCACTAAAGTCGCCGAACGCCGAAGAGACTGATTCGTTCCAGGATCTAAAGTTTTGCACGGCCTAAAGGGGAGATTGATCGCAATGGGCAAGAAGAATCGATGAATCTAAGAGACTGCGATTGTGGTTTGGGAGGAATAGTCGCGGTCATGGATGACTGATGGTTGATGGCCGATGGTTTAGGAGGAATAGTCACGGTCGCAAATGGTCGGACGGGTTAGGAGATTAGAGAGTTAGACTTAAAGATCCTTAACCACCCCTGCAACCTACGGGCCTTAATGGTTTACTGAGTTTGGGATGGGTTGGGTTGGAGTGTAGAGTTGGAAACCCAAAATTGCCCTAAAAATCAAATAAATAAGGTCGGGTCGGATCAGATCGAGTCAGAATTTAGCAAACCCATATCTAACTTGAAAAATAAAATAGGTCCAATCTTAGAATCTAACCTAGCCCCACGGGTCCTTTAAAATGGGTCGGATCGGGTCTAAATGGGTTAGGCCGGGTCGGATTATGGGTCAACTCTGCCTATCTACAGCCTTGGTTGATTTGGTGGCATGTTAAAGCTGCGGCAAATCGGGCTCACTTGCAAGAGCCATATGCAATTTAACCTACAGACTGTGGTCCAGTTGCGGCCACATAAAAACGCAGGCATATCTACAGCTGTACCTGCAGCGCACCAAACTGGCCCTAATATAATGACAGCCAGCAGGACATTCTAAGGTCACCGTGCACCTTGCACATGGCAGCCCATATTCGTGGCTTTACCATGCTCTCTGAATAACGTATTGTTTTT
>JAOXJJ010000725.1:3110120-3130220 GCA_025769935.1 Phoenix roebelenii | reverse complement strand
GATCGCCGATAGCAGGAAGGAGCAGTAGGGGAGGACAGGAACCTCGAGAACATTGGCCGCCGGTGCACGATAAGTAAGGTGGGTAGGGGACCGAACCCCGACAGGGACAAAGTCATCGTCTGACGTGTACAAATTTTGAGTGAGATCCGACACGACCCATCCCTCAATCCGCAAAATATAGTAAACAACGGTCTGATTTGCATCCCACCTTCCCATATGAGACTGCTGTCCCGTTATTATCCACTTGAAATTTAAAGAAGTTATAAAGCTTTCTATAAAAATGAAGTAAAGATTTGTAAAGCTCCTGCTCCTTTTTATCTTTTTTTCTAAGAAAAAGATTCCCCTTTCCATCCTTATATTGTCTACATTTGGTTTGAGAATAAAAATTTGGATTAGCTATTCTTCCTTTTCATTTGAATGAATCATTCATTGATTAAAATAAAATAACTAGATTGGAAATGCAAAATTTGAAGGTTATATCATCCACAGAGTTTTCATAAATATTCATTTTATTTTTTCAGAAATTGATTTAATTTGAGTATTCAAATGATTTTTTGGCAGCAAAAAGATAAACAAATGGGTTGAATAACTATTATTATTTGTTGAGTGTGCATCTCAACATTCATATATGATGGGAGGTAAAATGGATCGTCTGACCTCAAGGTGGAAGCCAGGCCGACCTTGGCCCCGCCAAGAGGCAAGTAGATCTCGACTCCGCCAAAGGCTGAGCCGACCTCAAGGAAGAGGCCAGGCCGACCTCAGCCCACCAAAGGCCGAGCCGACCTCAAGTGAGAGGCCAGGCCGATCTCAGCCTGCCAAAGGCCGAGTCGACCTCAACCTTCAAAGGCCGAGCTGACCTCAACCCTGTCAACCTTGATCTCGTTGAAGATCCCGCGGATCCCATGCACAAGCTGTCGAGCGGCCGATCATGGCACATGGCAGACCCAGAGGCTCCCTCAGCAAATCCTCCTGGATCACGGTGTTAAAGGCCGGTCATTATGACAGTCGTCTCGGGGGGTAGGGCATTGATGACTAGCCCCTTGCATACCATCGGTAACGTCTCAGAGTAAGTGTGCACACAACGCATTTAAGGACTCTCTAGACCATTTTCGTTTAGAATGACGTGGCCGACCCTGAGAATAGATCCGAAAAGATATCTCCCGAATTTTCCGCCCGTAGGATGGATCTCCATGTTGTGCGCCACCTCCAATTAATGGCCAGCTAATCACAAATCGATTCAAAATTTCAGATAACGGCCGAGACCCTTACCCTATAAAAAGAGGATAGGAAAAGGCCTTTGGTAAGCTATTATAAACTATTTTAAGCTACAAAAGGCCAACCAAGGCACTCGGATACCTCTCCAAAAGCCCGGCTAACTTAGCCATCAGAGGGCCTTCGACGGAATTCCCGGCCAAGACTTTGTGCAGGTACCCCGAAGCGCAGGAGGTGGCCCTCTTTCTCCGTCCTGGCTAATGTCTCCTCGACTTCTTCCGACATGGTCACCCTCAGGCCAGATTTCAACCATAACAATATCCATCGTTGAATCACCTCATGGCTCATGCTCAAGAAAAAATCGTGTTCTTTTTATTATTATTATTATTATGCACATCTAGCATAAGTAGCTGATCTTGTTTATAAATAAAATCTATTCTCGACTACCTTGGTAAAATTTGTTGGAATTTGAATGAGTTTTAAAAGTTTTAAAGAGGTGTTAATAAAAAAGATTTGTAACCCCCAAAATTTTAAAAGAATTGTTGTAACCTCTAGATATTTCAAATTCCATGTGAAAATTTCAAAAGTTCCCATTATCTCTCATTATGGCCTTAATGATGCCATAAGTATTCAACCGTTTATGGTTGAGTTACAAAAGCCTAATATATATGAGCCATTCCTTGTACCTAAAAACAAAACACAAAGTCTTCTTCTTGCTCTCATAGTCTCTCCTTACCACTATTCTCTCTTATATAATTATATATATTATTTTATATTTTGGGCAACCGATATAGATTAAGTAATCTACCTACTATAGACGTGCACTGTAGATTAGGTCCGCTGTGAGCTGTTGGGTTGTATCTTGGAGCTGTCGCTGATCACCAATACTTGCACGTGGGGAGGCAACAACGGCTTTAGGACAGTGCGTCTCTTGGCATGCCTCTCACACCTCACAGGCCAGATATTTCTTTGCTACCATTTTATTACAATTGTTAAATTTCTTTTTATGTATTTTAAATATTTTATTAAGCATTTTGCTAAATCAACATTCTAAAGCCATTATTTCACTATTCCATATATATATATATAGTTTAGCTTTAGATACTCAATTTTAACATTAAACTATTTCAATTAAAAAGAAAACAGTTTACCGCCTTAATAAAAAATAGTTTATTGTTTTAATAAAAAAATAGTAAACTATTTAATCAAAGAAAACATGTTATTATTTAATCAAAAGAAAACATTATACTGTTTTAATTACAAAAACAGTTTACTATTTAATAAAAAATAGTTTACTGTTTTAATCGAGACAACAATTTACTATTTTAAGAAAAAAATAATTTATTGGTTAATCCAAAAATAATTTACTGTTTTAATAAAAAATATTATTGTTTAATCAAAAAAATAGTTTACTATTTTAATAAAAATTAGTTTACTATTTTAAAAAAATAATTTACTGTTTAATCAAAGAAAATAATTTACTGCTTAATCAAAAAAAAATAGTTTACTGTTTTAATCAAGAAAATAGTTTACTGTTTTAATAAAAAATAGTTTATTGTTTAATCAAATGAAAACAATTAACTGTTTTAATAAAAAAAACAACAGTTTACTGTTTAATCAAAAGAAAATAGTTTACTATTTTAATAAAAAAATAGTTTACCGTTTTAATATACAGAAAATAGTTTGAAAGGAAAAAACGTTTAGCTTTAATAGTCAGTTTTAACATTAAACAATGTTAATTAAAAGAAAACAGTTTTGGCTAATATATATATATATATATAAAGAAGAAAAACTAAAAGGGAAAAGTTTAACTGATTAAAGCTATAATAAGTTTTGGAAGATTAAAACAATTTAATTAGAATAGTTAAAACAAACTCTTAGGATTTTAATTTTCGATGACAATTTGCTTAAAGCAACAAATGATCATTTAATGAGAATTGTAACCGTCTGCTTGCAAGTATTAAACATAATTGGTGACATTGGTGTTGTTTTCCTTTACAATAATTAGTACAATTATTGTTACATAGTATAGATACTCTTAGTAACATCTTGTTTACATTTATTCATTAGTGACGATATTGTTATTATTTTTTCTCATAATTGAATACTATATTGCTCTTTTAAACTTTAAAATCTTAGAGTTTAAAATTTAAAATGACAAATGTGGAAGAAGCTAATAGTGTTAAGCTCAAAAAATTTAGTGGACAAAATTTTCATAGGTGGCAAAGACAACTTAAATATTGGCTGACTGTGTTAGAACTTGTATCTGCTATAGAGGAACCACAGTCTAATCAAGAATTATCTTCCTGGATGACTAATGAGTAAGTAGAGTACCACTGCTATAATAGAATACCTAGTGCTTTGTTTGACCACTTTTATGATGTGTATCATGCCATTACCTCGAATGCAAAAGAACTTTGGGATGCTTTAGAGGCTGAATATGGGATAATAGATGCTGGCATTGATCGGTTTACTGTCTCAAATTTTAATAGTTATAAAATGATATACGATAAACTGGTGGGAGATTAAATTCATGAATAATAAGAACTTCTAAGAGGAGTTGAGAAAAAAAGAACCAAATTAGTGAACATTTCAAAGTCTCCTGTCTTATGAATAAGTTGCCATCATCTTGGAATGATTTTGCTAGAAAAAACATAGAGCCAATACTAAAAAAGAGGTTGAAAAGACTCCTAAGGTGAACCTAGTTGAAAATAACACTAAGAATTTTTACAAGAGAAATAATTTCTAACGTTGGGGTAAGAACTTCAAGAAAAATAATAGGTTTCACAATCGTTCTAACCAAAACCAAAACTTCCAATGTCGTAATAATAATAATAATAAAACATTCAAGGGCAAAAAAAGTGAGAAAAAGGCTATGCTTTGTTTGTGGGAGAACTAATCACATGGCGAAGAATTGTTTCTTCAAGAAGACTGAGGAGTATAAGCCCAAGCCTAAGTCAAATCACTACTAAAGAGATCCAAAGGCTCAAGTCTATTTGTTGATGGATCAAGAGAATTCAGCCGAACCATCCTTTAGGTCTAATTTTAGTTCTTTTTCTATTAATTTTACTTATTGAAATAAAGATTGGTGGTTAGATTCTGGAGCTAATATACATGTTTGTTTTAATCATGGCTATTTTAAAACTTATCAAAAATCAAGTGAAGTGTAACATTAGGTAATGACTCTGTTGCACTGTGCTTAGAGTTGGAGACATAGATTTGAAGATGACATCTAGAAAGATCTTAACTTTGAAAAGTGTGCGACATGTTCCAGAAATCAGAAGAAATTTAGTTCGTGGGTCATTCTTAGTCCAACAAGGATACAAGGTTGTTATGGAATCCAATAAAGTTGTAATTTCAAAAATAATTGATGGGAGGCAAAATGGATCATTCTACTCCGGCGTGGAGTCATGCAATTCCGGCCGAGCAGACCTCAAAGAGCCGAGTAGGCCAGATCTCAGTCCCGCCAAGAGCCGTGCCAACCTCGGATGCTGCTGATGGCCGAGCCGACCTTGGACCCCGCTGAAGGCCGAGCCGACCTTGGACCCCGCTGAAGGCCGAGACAACCTCAGGACGAGGCTGAGCCGACCTCAGCCCTGTCAACCTTGATCCCGTCGAAGATCCCACGGATCCCATGCCTAGGCGTTCGAGCGACCAAATCATGCGACGTAGCAGACCCAGGAGCTCCCTCAGCAGATCTACCTAGATTGCGGTGTTAAAGGTTGCTCATTATGACGACCGTCTCGGGGGGCAGGACATTGATGGTTGACCCCTCGCATACCACCGGATAACGCCTGGAAGTGAGTGCGCACTCAATGCATTAAAGAGCTTCCTCGATCACCTCCGCTTGGAATGATGTGGCGGGCCCTCAACACAAATTTGGAAAGATATCTTCCAAATTCTCCGCCCGCCGGATTGATCTCCATGTTGTACGCCGCCTCCAATTGATGGCCAACTGATCACGAATCGATCCGAAATTTTAGGTAACTGCCAAGATTCTCATCCTATAAAAAGAAGGCAGGGAAAGGCCTTCGGTAAGCTACAAGAGGCCATCCAAGATTCTCAGATACTTCTCCAAAAGTCCGGCTAACTTAGCCATCGGAGGGCCTTTGCTGGAATCCCCGGCCAAGGCTTTGTGCAGGTAGCCCGGAGCGTAGGAGGTAGCCCTCTTTCTCCATTCCGGCTGGCGTCTTCTCGGCTTCTTCCGGCGTGGTCACCCTCAAGCCAAATTTCAACCACAATAATAATGTATTTGTTGGGAAAGAATTTATTAGTGAGGGGTTGTCTAATTAAATGTACTTTCAAAAGTTAAAGTTATCTCTTCAAGTGTTTTCAATGTTGAATAATTTAATATATGGCATGAACGATTAGGACATGTAAACTTGAAGAAAATTAATAGAATGATGGATCTAGATTTAGTCCCTAAGTCCAATCTAAACTTTAAACATAAATGTGAAGTGTGTGTACAAGCTAAACAACCTAAAAGGCCTTATAAGTTTGTACAAAGAAATACTCAACTCTTAGAGCTCATACATAGTGATGTATGTGATTCGACCAGACCTCTACTAGAGCAAGAAATAAGTATTTTATGACTTTTATAGGCGATTGTTCGAAATTCTGCTATGTGTACTTAATAAAAATTAAAGATGAGGTATTTAATAAAATCAAGATTTATAAGGCTGAAGTAGAGAATCAATTAGAAAGAAAGATTAAGAAACTCAGATCCGACAGAGGAGGTGAATATACCCTTAATGATCTTAGCATCTTCTGTGAGGAATATGGAATAGTACATAAAATAACTCTGCCATACTCTCTCCAATCTAATGGAGTAGCTGAAAGAAAGGATAGAACTTTAATGGATATGGTTAATATGATGTTAATAAGTTTTGGGCTACTTGAGAACTTATGGGGAGAAGCAATTCTTGTTGCATGTTTTATATTAAATAGAGTAACTGTGAAAGATAATGATAAGACCCCTTATGAAATTTGGAATAAAAGAATACCTAATCTTAAAATCTTGAAAGTATGAGGGTGTTTAGCAAAAGTAGCAATCTCTGAGCCTAAGCGGAAGAAAATAGGGCCTAAAACTATAGATGTTATCTTTATAGAGTACGCTCAAAATAATAGTGCTAATAGATTCTTAGTTATAAACTCAAAGATTAGTAACATTTCAAATAACATAGTTATAGAATCTAGAGATGCTACCTATTTTGAAGATATATTTCTTTATAAAAATAAAATTTCATAATAAGTAATAGATAAATCATCTACAAATGATAAATCTTCTACTAGTACAAATGCACCTAAGAAACTAGAACCACAATTAGAGTTAAGAAGGAGTAAAAGGTCTAGAATAGAGAAAAATTTTGGAAAAAAATTTTATACCTTTTAACAAAAGGAGATCCTATTACCTATAAGGAAGCTATGCCTTCTTAGATGCTCCATTTTAGAAAAAGCCACAAAAAGTGAGATAGAGTCTATTATTCAAAATAATACTTGGGAGTTAACTGATTTATCTCTTGGAAATAAAGCTATTGAGTATAAATGGGTGTTCAAGAAGAAGTTAAACATGATGGAAGCATAGACAAGTACAAAGCTAGACTAGTGGCTAAATGTTTTATACAAAAGAAATGAATAGATTACTTTGATACATATTCACCTATATCTAGGATAACTATGATTAGAATTTTAGTTGCCTTAGTATCAATGCATAACCTAGTGATTTATCAAATGAATGTTAAGACTGCCTTTCTAAATGGAGACGTAAGTGAAAAGATATATACGGAGTAACTTGAAGGTATTGTAGTTAAAGGTCAAGAACATAAGGTTTGTAGGTTAGTTAAATCCTTGTATGGTTTAAAACAAGTTCCTAAGCAATAGCATGAGAAGTTTGATAAGGTAATCATAGAATATGACTTTAAGATTAATGAAAATAATAAGTGTGTATACTGCAGTGAGAGTAATGGAGAACATGTGATCTTATGTCTTTATGTTGATGATATATTAATATTTAGGACAAATTTGGAGATAGTAAATGGTGTTAAGTCTTGTCTTTCTAGAAAGTTTGACATGAAGAATTTTGGAGAAGCCTATGTATTTTTAGGAATAAAGTTGGAAAGAACATCTAAAGGAATTGCTCTTAATCAAACCAGTACAATAGAAAGGATGTTAAAAAAGTTTAATTATTTTGATTGTAAACCTATATCAATATCATATGATCTAAATATATATTTGAAGAAAAATAATGGTGAACTAGTATCTCAATTGAAATACTCACAAATGATTGGATCATTGTTATGCATAGCAAATAAAACTAGGCCTGATATAGCATATGCTGTTGGGAGACTTAGTAGATATACTCATAATCTTAGCAAAAATCATTGGGTTGCTTTAGAGAAAGTCTTTAAATATCTTAGAGGAACTATGGAATACTCATTGTGTTATAAGGGATTTCTAAATGTAGTTGCAGGGTTCAGTGACATGAATTGGATAACAAACAATATATATGTGAAGTCCACTTCAGGGTATGTATTTCTTTTGGATAAAGCAGCAATATCTTAATCTAAGAAACAAACTATCATCTCTAGGAGTACTATGGAGTCGGAACTTATAGTTTTAGATATGACTTGCTTTGAGACTGAGTAGATTAAGAACCTGATGCTTGACATGCCTTTAGTTAATAAGCCCATACTTGTTATTTCTATACATTGTGATAGTAAGATAATAGTAGAGTTAGTAAGGCAGACATATACCAATAAGAAAATGAATAAGCATTTGCAAGTGAGGTATAAATCAGTTAAAAAGCTATTGAATAAGAATATTGTATCTTTGGAATTTGTAAAGTCTGAGAAAAATATAGTTGATCAGCTGACCAAAGCTCTTTCTAAGAGAGCTGTCATTGACTTGTCGAGGGGGATGAGCTTAAGCCCACAAGAGAGTCACCTAGGGCGGTAACCCAACCTTTATGATTGGAGATCCCATGAAGAAGGTTCAATGGGTAGAAACAATCCATATTGCGTGACTCATTTCAGCATTACTTTTAAGGAGAGAGTCTCCTGCTCATCCTTAGGGCAATAGTGCTTTGATATGTTATGTTAAGGAAGGAGGACTGTTGTAATTTGAATGAGTTTTAAAAGTTTTAAAGAGGTGTTAATAAAAAAGATTTGTAACCCCCAAAATTTTAAAAGAATTGTTGTAACCTCTAGGTATTTCAAATTCCATTTGGAAGTTTCAAAACTTCCCATTATCTCTCATTATGGCCTTAATGAGGCCATAAGTATTCAACCGTTATGGTTGGGTTACAAAAAACCAATATATATGAGCCATTCCTTGTACCTAAAAACAACATACAAATTCTTCTTCTTGCTCTCATAGTCTCTCCCTACTACCATTCTCTCTTATACAATTACATATATTATTTTATATATTTTATATTTTGGGCAACCGATATAGACTAGATAATCTGCCTACTATAAACATGTACTGTAGATTAAGTCTGCTATGAGCTATTGGGTTGTATCTTGGAGTCGTTGCTGACCGCCAATACCTGCACGTGGGGAGACAATAATGGCTTTAGGATAGTGCGTCTCTTGGCGTGCCTTTTACATCTCACAGGCCAGATATTTCTTTGCTACTATTTTATTACAATTGTTAAATTTTTTTATGTAATTTAAATATTTTATTAAGCATCTTGCTAGATCAACAAAATCTACTATACAACCATGATTCTTGATGGACGCCTAGCCAAATTTCCCCTCAAAAATTCAGGTTCAGTTGGATAGGCCCATGGACACGATGTGCATTTTTGAAGCCTTGACCTGATTTTAATTGTGCAGCCCAAGCACAACTCATCCATTAGAGGTAGTGGCGGAAATCAGGTGGAATTAAATCAGAGGATCAGGTCGAATACAAATTAGATCAAAAATCTATCAATCCAAATTCGATCATTTTATTAAACAGGTCAAAAAGCCAAACCCCAACCTCGTCATTTTATTATATAAGTAATCCGGGCCAAGCTACAATAACTTGAATCAATTTAAAGGGGTCAAGCATCACCATCTCTAAATTTAGAGAAAGTTCAGAGATGAATATTAAAAATTAGGTTAACTGGATAGGCGTGATTGCGATGCAAAACAATCCAATTTCAACTCATCCAATCACAAAATAATATTTTCTGTTGATTATATTTAAAGTAAGCTGTCACATAGATATGAATATTTACCTATATTTACACATCCAGAAAACAAGGTGCTATATATAGTTGTCAGCAAGAACAAATGTGCCTCAAGTCAACTTTCCACCGTTTTGGGCAGGCATGCTCCCAACTTGTTCATTCAGGCTTATCACCCATTCAGGTTGGGTCAGATCTGTCAAGCTCAAAGGCAGCCAATCCAACGGCCATCTGCTTCAGCTCAAACAAAACATGGACCCAGTCCAATTTGGCTGGCCCTCGCCCAATTCCTGTCGCTATAGATGCTACAGCTAATCTAGAAGGCAAAGGAAAACCCGCGAGCTGGTTAACTATGGGCGCGCCCATCATGTTGAACTGAGTGCTCCCCTTGTTCTAGAAAGCACGATCCTTGCTTCCCGGCGCGGCCAGGTGTCCTGCTCTTTTACCGTCTCGATGCCCCTGGGGTCCTTTTGTTTTCTTAATAACGACACTGGCCCTTCATGGGTGCTCGGAATAGTTGAGGACTTTTATGAGCGTTCGTAACGGAGAGTGGAGACTCACGCGCGTAGACGCCGACGCAAGAAATTGTCGGCCGGATATTTTATTTTTTAATTTTATTAAATATATTTATACTCGTTGGACATGAACTATCCGATTTAGCTAAAAAAAATTATCCGTCTGCGCACTCCTCCCAGAGAGTAACTAAAGTTAATTCAATCACATTTCATATTTCACTTGAACAAAAAAAATATATTCTTCTTACGTTGATTAGCAGACCATATTCAGATAAAATTTCTATTTTTCTCTCTCTTAAATTTTGGCGAAGATCTCATCATAAAATCTAATAAAAAAGATTAAATAATAGCATAGTAGAAAATCTTCACAACAAGAGATATTTAGGTACTATCAAGCATTACTACATTAACCTCATTCTACGATGAAATGAAATGGTCCTCTAATTTGTAAGATATTAATTATCTATTATTCTAAATTCTTAATACACATACACCTATGCTAACAATATTCACGGGAGAATTATGGCATGCGTTTGTACTAACTTGGTCTCGCATAATTCATCAATCTTTCTCACCATTGCATCAACTTTTTTTTTTTAAAAAAACCAACCTTCTATCTTGATGATAGGCAGGCATAGCATTTTTCATAATCTCCCAGCCTGCTAATTTTCCAACTCAGACTTATATATAGATAATAATAAATTCATTTTTTGAGAAAATAAATTTCATAATTCGTAACATGACAATGTGTGCCCTGCTGGCATTTCCAGACGTCACGAAAGAGTGTCGGTATCGTAAATCTCCATAAAACCCAAGTCCATTTAATCCATCTCCATCAGTCCTTTCAAAACCACCCTCCCTCTCTCTCTCTCTCTCCTCTCACTCCTGTTTTTTCCTTACCGTTCGTCCTCCTCTTCCAATCATTTACCGCGGCACATCCGAAACCGGAGCGCAGGAATTCGCAGTCCGCCACCCGTTTCTTTTCTACGTAGGAATTCCTTCTCTCCTCCTTTTTATAATCCCCTCGATTCCGTCTTCGTTGCTCTTAAACCCCCCAAAGCCATCTTATCTTGGAACCCAAAGAAGGCCTCTTAGCATCTTCCACTCGGCACCGCCTTTATCTGATGGAATCGTCTCCCTCTTTTGCCTCACTCGCTCGTGAGGCGCTCGTCGATTCGGATTTCGATTCGCCGAATAGTAGGCGGCTCTTCGATTTCCAGAATTCTCTCACCTGCATTAAGGTCACGCCGCCATTCCGAGACTATCCCAAGCTCAGATCTCCCAGTAGGATGGGGCTCGAGGGGAAACCTAATCTCAAGATCGTCGAAGGCGAGGGCGGTTATATTCTGGAAGATGTTCCCCACTTTACCGATTATCTCCCTGATCTTCCGGTGAGTGTCGTGTCCTTTAGATTTCTGTCAAATAATCTTGCTTCTGAGCTGAGATCTGAAGTTGGTGTTTTGTATCTTGGTTGATTGCGTGAGGTCTCTTTGGTTTCTTTGTTTTTGTCGATGTCAGGTTAGGGTTTTGTTGTGGCAACTTACTTTTGACGAGCATATGGATATATGCTTTTTGGGCTAGAAAAGATGGGGTATTTGTTAGGTTTGGCAGTAAATTGGTTATAAAAATGGGAAATGGTGCTCTAGGAGTTGATCTTGATTCGTTATAAGGTAGTTTGATTGATTAATTCTGTTATGATGAAGACCACAAGTTCTTAGGCGGAAGAGGTGCACAGAGCTTGTAATTTTGCTGCCAAGTATTGTCATAGAATACCGTGCAGAGCAGCTATTGTTCTCAAAGATAATTCTTCGATTTTTTTTTTTTTAACCTAATGGTATAGATAATTCTTTTCCATACGACTCCTTAGAATCTAATCCACAGGTTAGCTCTTCCCATATGGCAGCTTCTGAGTTAGTTCCCACTTGGTGCAGGTAGTCATTTTACAGGCAAGATGCTGAATTTTATGTCATATGAGGTGTTACTTTACGACCGAATAACCAAAGACAGATTGCTAAATCTACATGACCTTCACAATCTTACAAGCGATGAAAGTCATAAAGAAGGCCGGAACTGGATGTTGGCATCTCAAGTGACCTATCATGGGTATCAGAGGATATGCAAGTAATATGTATTGAATCTTTGAGTGAGGTCCATGCTAAGGCACTGTGTATAAACATGTCACATGATCTGTCCGCCAGGTACCCAGGACAAGGGGGTGTATGTTGCTTGCAAGTACTGTGAAGGTTTTTGACAACCTAAATACAATTTAAACACATTGAATACAAATTGTGGAAAATAGGAGAGGAGAAAGGTATGAATTTGGGCATTTACTCACGTTAATCCTTTTAGATTTAGAGGAAAAAGGAGAGCTGTTGCAATTGCCCTTCCATGTAATAAACCAGAATGTCCATCTATAGTAATGAAATGCACCTGTCATGATTAATTGCATCAGAAGATGCAAAATAACATCCAACAAAATTCATTCTAGTTGGACTTGGGTATCATATTGGGTTTATGAAGTTGATGTCTTTCTATCTCATAAACTAATTCTAGCCCCTCTAGCGACTAGCTCGAATATGATCAGAAAGTAACTTCTGGATAGTAATTGATTCAGACAAATCCTTTTCCTTTTATGTCAATTAACTGTTTTGCCAAATTAGTCAGAAGCATGCATGTGGGCTTAGAAAGAGGCTAACCTTTTCCTTTTATGAAATGTAAAACCTTTTTTTATTTCTTTCTTGAAGTTACTCACTGGAGTTTAATTCAAGCTGGGCATTTAGTATCTCTGTTTGTTGACTTTTATGATCTGTATCTTGAAAATAATTTTGCAAATTGTTCACTAATTTTTGTGGCAGAACTTTCCAAATCCGCTGCAAGACAATCCATCTTATTCGGCTGTCAGGTATAGTCATCTATCCTGTCTTTTATTGTAGAACCTTGTTGTTGTAAAATGTTGTCGGCTGCTGATCACATTTACTTCCACATACTCGTCAATAATAACTGGTAAATATCTTTTATTGCCAGGCAGTATTTTGTTAATGTGGATGATACTGTTCCCCAAAAGGTAAATCCTTTGTGCTTCCCATATTAGCTAATTTGACATGATAGTAAATGTTCTGAAATCTTAGTTTGCTTGTTTAAGTTGTGATGATAGACAAGGTGTTATGGAAGTTTGTTGTTTGCATGTACACAATATAATATCAAACCTGTATTAACATGATGGGGTTCTGTGGTTAATGTATTTTATTTTGTCATCTGTTGTCTTGTAGATTGTGGTTCAGAAAAATAGCCCAAGAGGGCTCCATTTCCGACGTGCTGGGCCACGCCAGAGGGTAGGTTTCAGCGCACATTTTTCTGCAGTAATTAATGGTGAAATACCAAGCAATACTTTAACTGATGGGAATTTTTGAATTTTACTCAGGTGTACTTTGAGTCAGATGATGTGCTTGCATGCATTGTGACTTGTGGAGGCCTTTGCCCTGGACTTAACACAGTAATCAGGGAGTTGGTATGCGGTTTGTCTCACATGTATGGTGTCAGCAGAATCCTTGGGATAGAGGTGAGGATATAACTAGTGAGTTTTGGCTCAAATGTCTTTATCTTTTATCTAATTTATAATATTGGTCTGAACCCCTTTTTGTTGTCTTTCTAATTTATGTTCTTTTTTTGAATCTATTTGCATCTGTTTTCTAGTTGCTTATAGTTTTCATTGGTGCTCCTCAGGGAACTTCTAGCAAGTATGATCACCTATATTATCATGGTTGATTCTACAGGCAGTCTGCCTTGGTTCTTGAAATTACTTAGCTGCCTAGGTCTGCCTAGACAATTCTAAGGTGTTTGTCTATATTTCTGGGTACCTGATTAGTCATTTTCTTGCCCACGTAGGCATCATGTAGGCTTGAGTCAACTGCCTAGATGTATTATCATAAATTGTCTAATTAATAAGACTAATAAATGTACAAATGAATGTGAGAGTATAACAATCAATTATGTAAAAAGTTACACTTCAAATAATTTCATCAGTTATCATTAAATTACATACTATAATTATTTCAAGTTTGATGGGATGTTCACACATCTGAATTATAAGGAATATGTTTGTTGGGTTGGGTTTTAAGAGGTACTATTTATTTCATCTATGGTAATCTCCATGGTAGGTCTTAAATTACATATTCCATGATAGGAAGCACCATATGTAAAGATGATTCATCTATGATGTATTTCTAGATTTGTTGGTTAGCAAATCCATCATTGGGGTCATTAACCTTTACATATGCATGTCACATTGGAAAGTTGCTGTAGAAAGATGACAACTTTAATATTTGGTCTAGAACCTCAATATCTTTTCAATGTAGCATGCAGTTTTTTTTGAAGATTGAGTAAGGCAAATTAAGTCAGACTGTTTTGATGTGCAAATCTTTTGCCTTTTGTATATAAATTTGATATATTCATTGTGGCTGATTTTAGTGATGCCTCTATGCTTATCTAAAATGTGACATGATCATATGATGTGCCACACCTAAGTATGGGGATCAATGAGCTTCTATTTTAGGCATTCTGGAGGAGGTTTCCTGATCTGCCTTGAATAAGTCTCCACTCGTAGAGGAGAAGGTGCCACTCACTACCATGAGGCACATCAGTTGAATTGGTTTGCCTGAATCTAACACATGTTTCATTATAATTATTTTTCTCCATCTAAACATATTATATAGAAGACATGCAAATTGTTGTTTGTAGCAAGTGTGCATGACCTTTTTTTGGGGAGTTATGCATATATACCCCAAGAAATGTATTCAAAAATGTTGATCTTTATGGACCCCTAAAAATTCACTTTGCGTGAGAACTTGAAAAACTATTTGACTCCGTATACTAGTCGGTTTGCAATTGACTGTTATATAAACTTGACTAGCACTGGGTTAGGAGTTAATCAGTGAGATGACCTATCTATCTTCTGGTCCAATCCTAACTGACCTAACTGAAGTGTTCAGGTTTCTTCACTTTTCCTCATCTAGTTCACTGGGCATCCTTTCTGGCTCCCCCTTTTGCTGGCTTCTTGGAAGCATCTTCTTGCCTAAAGACTTCTTTGACAGTTAAGATGGTCATGTCAGTTGTTGCAATTGGAGATCATTGTTTATTAGAAAGCATTCCTTTTTGGTACATATTTCTCAACTCTAGGGTGGGTATGCAGCCATGCATTAACCCGTATAAAATTAGATGTATGGATATGTAAACATACTAAAGTGAGGGGCATTTATGTAAATATCATATTTTTTTATTGGAGAAAATGCAATGTCCATAACTTCTTGAGTAACATTTGAACTTGTAGCCAGCATGTAACTGTTCGACTGTTGCACCAAGGAGGTCAGTGCCTAGTACCTCATAATGGAATGTTTCTCATGAGCTCTGAATTGTTAAACTTAAATAAATAATTACTTATACTAATTAAATCTCTCACTTCTATTGCGTTTTGATATCATAATATATCTGAAGTGATTACATATCTGCCTGATCTAGATCTATGATTTTTGTATGAGCAATAAATTCTTGTTAGCACATCTAGACATCATTGCCTTCAATATGTCCTTTGCTTATAGGGGTTGGCATTATTGTTGTTGCTTAAGCTATGAATTTTATCAAATTGGCATAATTACACTACCCAATATGTTGCTGTGGTTCATGTCCTTGGTCATGTTTCCATTCTGAGTTTTGCAGTCTCAGATTAAGGCTTACAGAATGTCAATGTGAATAATGATCTAATGCTGCAGTGCACTCATCATTTTATAATTAATTGGATGGTGAAACAAATGACATGGGTTGTTGAAGTCTGATCAAAAGAACAATTGTTCTCATGTTTCTAACATCAAATAATTCATATCATTTGGTGCTTCCAGAAGATAGAACAAACTCTCTCACCTAATAGCTGTACATTTACAAATTTCAGTTTTCCATGTCCTGTATTCCTAGTCCATTTGTGTTCGTATTGTTGATGCATACACTAATTGGTTAGTAGAATCTGTAGGGTGGATACAGGGGTTTCTATGCCCGCAATACCATACCTTTGACACCAAAGTTTGTCAATGATATCCACAAGCGAGGAGGAACCATCCTTGGCACATCACGAGGGGGTCATGATACCATCAAAATAGTTGACAATATTGAGGATCGTGGGGTTAATCAGGTAAACAGAAATACTTTGCAAAATAACTTAAATTTTGTTTTCTTACTACTAGATTCACTATTAAATTTGAGATATTGATTTCGCCAGGTGTATATAATAGGAGGAGATGGTACCCAAAAAGGAGCTTCTGTTATTTTTGAGGTAATTATAAATTAAGAAGCAAAAATATCATCATTATTAGGCATGATAGCAAATTGCTACTTTTCAGAGCAAGTGAGCCTTAAACTCTTCAGGATTTTAAGAGTTTTAAATGAATTCTATACCTCAATCCATGATATTCGAGGATCGAGGGTACTGAGTTTTCTTGTACTTTCTTGTTTTTCCTGCTGCTATTACATTTGATCACTTGCGTCTCTCATTTTCTTCCAGAGTTTGTTACTTTCTCTCTAATGATGAAGGAAAAATACAATTGTCTTATACTTGATCACTTATTTAGACAACACTAACCGTTTTCTAGTAGTAAATGCTTATTGCACCATAATGAAACTATTTGGTTCAATGTTGATAGTATTATCAATTTGCTGAATTCTCTTGAAAAGCACTGACTGTTAACTATTTTATAAATTCTTATTGAATTATGATTGGCAGGAAATTCGAAGACGTGGCCTCCAAGTTGCTGTTGTTGGCATTCCTAAGACAATAGATAATGACATTGCGGTACTTCCTGATCGTATACATGGTCCCATTTATACAATACATTGCAATCTTCTTTTGTGATTGGCTCATGTGACTGGACAATTTAATAGCATTTCAATACCCTATTGTCACCTCTTGTTGCATAATATAACATTTCAATACTCTATTGTCACCTCTTGTTGAATCAGGTTATTGACAAGTCCTTTGGTTTTGATTCTGCTGTTGAAGAGGCTCAGCGTGCCATTAATGCAGCACATGTAGAATCTGAAAGTGTGGAGAATGGTATAGGCCTTGTGAAGCTAATGGGTCGCTACAGTGGTAAGTTTCTCGGTATTGGTAGGAATAATGGCATCCAGTTGAAATACATGATGGATCATACTTAGTATGATGAAAACTGTTTTGATGAATTATCTATGAATAAGCAATTCAACTCCTTTCTGAGAGTGACAAGCTGAAGTAGTAAGTAAAGATTTGCTGCATGAACATGCTATCCTGTTTGTTGGTGTGCATATCATAGTTTATACGCGCAAAAAAGTATGTATGCAGTTGTCTTTGATCATGATACTGCCTGTAATCTCATGGCTCCTATTTCTGTAGGCCTAAAAGTTTATTTTTATTCAGTATAACATCATGACTTTATTTTGCTTGTACTCATGATATACTGATATCCTTTGTAGGTTTTAACCTTTTCAAAATATTTTACACATCATTTATTATGTGAAGTCTACCTCATGGCTAACGTGATTTTATGCAGGGTTCATTGCAATGTATGCTACTCTTGCAAGCCGAGATGTGGTGAGTATAAGATGTTTTTTCTCTGGGTTAGCTTAGTAGATCCATGTTTTTGAAATTAGTATCCATTTGTTTGGGATGTTGGGATCTTGAATAACTGTTCAGAATGCTGATTCTTTTTAATTGTTGTCTCGGAGTCTAAAGATCCTGTTTCTTCTAACCTCCTTTTATCATTCCTCTTAGGACTGTTGCTTAATTCCAGAATCGCCATTCTATCTCGAAGGAAAAGGTGGACTTTTTGAATATATAGAGAAACGGCTTAAAGAGAATGGGCACATGGTTATTGTTGTTGCCGAGGGAGCAGGACAAGATCTTATTGCTGAAAGTCTGCGGTCCATGCACAATGAAGATCCTTCTGGAAACAAGCTGCTTCTTGATGTTGGGTTATGGTTATCTCAGAAGATAAAGGTAGGATCCAAAATATTCTCAAATGTGAAAACAGATTTCTCTTGTTCTGCTAGTTCAATCTGGATATGCTTGTATGCGTTTATTAATTCAAAGCAAGCAGTCATTACCTTTTTATGGTTTGGGGAGTGACTTCTCGCATGGTGACAATGATCATGACCAGAAGGTGTAAATAATTTGACTGATCTTTTCCATTTTCTCAAGTTGTGTTGTAGTCATCGAGTTGGAGTTAATTACATCAATCATAGAAGTTATTGTCATCTATGTTGTATATCATGTATCAATTGGACTTGTATAAATAAACAAGCTTTCCACGTGATAGTTACCTAGTTTTGCCATATATTAATTGTTCCCCCCCTTGCATCATGTAGGATCACTTTGCAAGAATACAAAAGATGGTGATGAATCTTAAATATATAGGTATGTCGGCAGACATGGATCCTTTCCCCATTTAGTTCTTTATGAATTATTAAATCTAACATATTCTAATTTATGTTGTAGATCCAACATACATGATTCGTGCAATTCCGAGCAATGCATCTGACAATGTCTACTGCACGCTTTTGGCACACAGTGCCATTCATGGTGCAATGGCTGGATATACAGGTTTCACAGTGGGTCTAGTTAATGGCAGACATACATACATACCATTTCATGTAAGTATCATCCTTTTCTTTTCAGTCGTCAGTGGTAGATGCAAAACTAACCTGACAGTCATGCCGTGAAGGTTCAGAAACCAGGGTGCTTTCTTTCAAATATCTGACTCCTTTTTAGCTGTTGAAGTTTGGAGATTCCAACACACTATATGCTAGATCTGACACCAGAAGATGTATTAATCTGTATTTATAGAGTGGAGGCTAGTAAACTCCTTTCCCAATAGGGGCCCGATAGGCATATGGGTTCCTTATAAAAGAGGCCATTGCATTCTGTCCCACCCTGATCTGTTTCAGATATATTATTTTATCTTTGGTGGTCAAGTAGTTGAACTAAGGAGTAAGAAAAGCTTTTGTCATATTTCTAGTAGCCTCTTTGGAGACATTTGATAATTTTCCCCTAATTGACATTGCTTTTTTTAACCTTTCAATTAAGAATGGATTTCTTCCTTTCCTCAGTTTTGCATATAATTATTTGTAAACTAATAGACTATCAAAAGGATAGTGGGCGTATGCCAAAATTTTAAATTGCTGGCTTTATTTATTGTTAATCTGGCACTATCAGTTGTCTAATTCAAGATTTGAAATTTTCCAATGATCTGCAGAGGGTGACGGAAAAACGAAACAGGGTTGTCATAACTGACAGAATGTGGGCAAGGCTACTGTCCTCTACCAACCAACCGAGCTTTTTGAGTGCCAAAGACATTGAAGAAGCTAAAAAGGCGGAGCCGCAGCCAACTCAGTTATTGGATGAGCAGAAGATCTTGGAAGATGGTTGTCATTAGGTGGCCAGACATCTGAAAGCATGTGAAATAAGACCTGGAATGCGAGGTGTTGTAGCTGAGGGAGTGTTAGGATTTTTAGTGATGAACTTTTAGTTTGTATTCCCGTTAAGCAGCCGTACACTTATATGATAAGTTTGTAGTTCATGTGAATGTAAGTTTGAATTAATTGAGAGTTTTTGCAGTGCATAGAAACTTTTAGTTTGTATTCCCGTTTAAGCAGCAGTACACTCATATGATAAAATTTGTGGTTCATGTGAATGTAATTTTGAATTAATTGAGAGTTTTTGCAGTGATCTTTGGGCAGTTAAATTCTTCCAATCCTGCTGCTGTGGTGGTCAGACGAATTGTTTCTTTCTGGCGCGGCTGAAATTTCAGCTTACAGCAGCTGGTGCAGAATTGTTCGGCATAATATGGATGTATTTTTGTTTTAGAGCTTCTATTTGATCCACCAAATCATTACACAAATTAGCAAGTCTATTATCATTTATTGTTCCTTCCATCAGCTGTCATTTCCTACTCATCGCACACCCAGAGAGGTGTAGCTGCTGAAAATTCTATACATATGAAGGATATTAATGGTTATGAAAGGGACCAGAGTTAAAACAGTTGTAGATTTTTGTCAATCGGTGAAATGTTGGTGCTTTCACTATTCCAGTTTAACAATGAAGGGGTACTCCCATGCATTCACGTCTAAGACGCCTCCTGCCTATGTTGCAAGACGTATTCAGATAGTTCTGTGCTCGATTTGACCTGG
>JAOXJJ010000725.1:3099151-3109556 GCA_025769935.1 Phoenix roebelenii | reverse complement strand
AAGATGTAGCAGCAACATGTTGACTAATATTTAACCAAAGTTGCCTTAGTTGATTATAGTGTTGGATGACTTTAGGGCGGATTCTCTTTTTTTTTCTTCAACAGCTTGACGCTCCATTAGAATAATCCTTTTTTTTAAGCACAATAAATTCCCGCTGCTCAAAATAGTTAAGCCTTGGCCGTAAGCAACTTGCCTGCTTTGGCAATCTGGTTGCTTCTATATTGCAATTTAGCAGCATTTACAAATTCATTTGTCAGACATAAGCGGAGTTCCAAACTAAGCAGTTTGGATGGCCAAGTCAACCACAGAAGGGAGACAATGAGAATTCTCTGTTGCAAAATTTGGAGCATCAACCACAGAAGGGAGACAATGAGAATTCTCTGTTGCAAAATTTGGAGCATCAACCACTGCTGTCTCCAAAACTTCACCGAAATGCCATCCCACAAGTGTATCACATTCTCAAATTTTGTTAGACTCATGCTCAGATTGATTAAATAAATTCTATTTGACCATACTGACAGCAGGTAACTGACGGTTTAACAAAAATAGTATAATCCTCACCAAAAAGAAAAAGAAAAAGAACAAAATAGTATAACTGGTTTGGGGACTTGAATTTATGTAAAATCATCCAGTGCAGGTAATTGCATATTATCGCCTAACGCTGGTCAGATTGTAAGAGGATATGGTGATGAGAAATCAAGTGGCGAGAATTCTGAAATTAGGTCAGCAGATGGAAATGACGCAATAATGTGAAGTTGAGGAAAAACACAAAAAAATGCAAGAGTTGATGCCAGAGACAAGGATTGAGCAGAGATAATGGTGGTGTTCCAGTATATTCTACATAAAAACCTTTGAATATGTCCTTTTCCTCCAGTGCGATGTTAAAGTTTTGCATGCCTAACCTTTGATTTCAATATTTCTGTTGTTTTCCAAATCCAGCTTTTGTTAAGTATTTGAAATTCATTAAAGAGGGAAAAAAATGGTACATGAAAAAATTCTAAACATGAAAGCAGAGATATCAACCACCACGCAAAATACAAGTTAGCTCATTGTTACAACTCCTGACTTTACCAGCTCTCATCAGATGTCAACAATGATCCTATCAGTCAGTTCAACCCAAAAACCAGGTGAAACAAAAGAGCTAAAATACATACAATCAATGAATTTGATCCACAAATTTCCTCCAAATTTATTGGAGGTTGGGTTTCCTATGACTCCACCAACATCTGGGGGATTGCCTGTCTTTTAAACTACATGTTACCCTCTATAGATGCCTGATGGATCTGCATTGTGGAGTATCCATGGATGCTCAAGCAACTTGTGAAGTGGAAGACGCCGTGAGGAATCTTTGACAAGCATCTGAATGTTATACAGAAAGCTATTCATGAAGTGACTTAAATCATGTCAATGATTATGCTAAGAAACAGGAAAGATGGTATCAACCTGGCTAATTAGGTCTTTCGCAGCAGAAGAAACAATTGGTTTTGGAGGAAACTTCAGATCAACCTTGATGATCCTGAATCCAAATAGCATAGCATGTAGGGAGTGCATAGGAACTAAATTACATAATTTCAAGGGAAAAATGTAAATGTTGAAAAGGTACCAATACAAATGAAATGCAATATTACTTATTGAAAGAGAATAAGAACAAGAAGGGTTTCAAGCAGTATTACTTGGCAAAAGAGAAAAGGGTGCTCGCATGAAATTTCAAATAAAAAATGCTTCCATGAAATTTTTTGATGAGCTATATAACAATTTCAGTATAATACATATGGATATCCAGAGATAATGTGAGGCAGATGGACTATGTTTAGCTATGAGAACCTTCTCAGGAGGAAAAGGAGGTGTCTGTAAGCCCTGTACTCCTTTCAGGAACATCCAAAGAGAAGTTGCAGATTGTTACTAATTCTTCTTGGACATGACCATGATACCGTCCTATACTATTGTGGGTACAAGTTACACAGAGAATAAGAACAATTAGGGTTTCAAGCATTATTTCTTAAATGAAGTTATTTTCTATAAATAAAGATTTTTGATGAAATATTAACACATCCAAATACTTAGAGACTTGTTAGGAGATTCCAGGTTCCTCTCATGGAAATTCGCAGCTGGCTCATTAAGGTTCTTACCAGCTATATAAGCTGCCAACAGATGAAGGAACTGGTGAAGGTCTATCAACTCTACATAAAGAAGATAAGAGCTTCTTTAAAAGAAGGATAAAATGAGAGCATCCTCTCTAGTACTTTTATTAATCCTTCTCTAAAGTGATTCAAAGATTTTAATGATTGCTAGAAACTCTACTTGGGCTTGGAATACATCATATTTTATCCTTTGAAGGGTGGATAGCTCTTCGGTCTAACCACCCCATGGTATTTGTTAAGAGGTACAAAGACAGGATCTTTAGGCAAGTCCACAAGTAAGTTGAGGCAATTTGTAGAAAATAAATGAGGATATATATCTGGACTTATTGATAATATGTTCAATCTGATTTATTTAGTTGCAATTTGTAGAGGTTATTTGTTGGAATTGAAGGCTAAACATGTTTCTTTTATTGAATTTTCATTTTGTAATAGGCTCCATAAATTGCCATCTTCGTACAGGTCTTTTACTTGTTGTGTTGTATAATTTCTGCGCCCTAAGAAAAATAAGCATAAACAGACATTTCATTCAGCACAATTGGTTAAATCCAAAAGCCACATGCTAAGCTAAATGAAGGCATGTAATATTATGGTAAAGTTTCTTTTTTCTCTACTTTAAGAAAAAAGGCAGATATGAATCATTGTAAAATGGCATACTGCAATCGAAGAAAAGGAATGATGTCAAATGTAATGCTTTCTAAGGCAATACAAATAACATGATTTCTTTTTCTTGCTTACCTTCTATATGTATCTGAATGTTCCTTTGCCTCAAATGGTGGAACTCCATATAGGAACTCATAGCATAAGACACCCAAGCTCCAAATGTCCACACTAGCATCATGTTCTACACTTTCCACTGGAACAAAAGAACAGATGGAAACAAATGATGATCCAAGTAGGAAGTTCATCAGAAAATTCATACGAGGAGAAACTGAGTGAATGGCAGTTGGCGTACCCATTTCAGGTGGAAGGTAATCCAATGTCCCGCACATGGTCCGCCTGCGACTAAATGTGTGAACAGACCACCCAAAATCTGCAATTTTCAACTCACCCTATACAAAGAACCAATTGCATAAGAATCTTTCATATAGATGTTGAGCAAGGAAAAAAGAATCAGTGGGTACCTGGACACCAATCAGAAGGTTCTCTGGTTTGATATCTCTGTGAATAACGTGCTTCCCGTGCAAGTAGATCAAGGCCCGTGCTAATGATGCAACATACTAAAACATCACAAAAGTTGAAAAAGATCAAATTTGTACCAAGTCATAGATGTTAAATGGTATTATATAGCAACACACATACTTTACATTACAGCTGCAATGCATATAAACATCCACAAGATCGCCATATGAAAGTACTGGATTAGTAGAACAAACATGCAGATAGGGAGAATTAAAGGTAAAATAACATTCAGGCAGGAAATTGCATCAAACAAGAGTAATAAAAGGCACATGAAAAGAAATAATATAAAGCATACATATACTCACAGTTGCAGCTCGCCTTTCACTGAAATATTTGCATTTCTGCAATTCTTTGTAGAGCTCACCTTTTGCTGCATATTCTAATATCAAATAAACACGGGTCTGCAATACAATTGGAAAGATGAGAAAGATTGAACTACTACAATACAGACATCAACAACACAGGAATTTCTGTACCTGATCATAGAAATAACCATATAAACGCAATATATTTGGGTGCCGTAGGTGACTTTGTATTTCTACTTCACGACGCAACTGATGCTCAACCTGAGACTGTTTAAGCTGGCTCTTGAACAGAACCTTCAGTGCCACAATATGATTGCTCTGTTTCCATTCAAAACATGTAAGAGGTCTTGCAAAATCATATACCTAAGAAATATTAATATAGACTATGATACATCAGATGCCAGTGACTATTTATGCCGCCACAATATGATTGCTCTGTTTCCATTCAAAACATGTAAGAGGTCTTGCAAAATCATATACCTAAGAAATATTAATATAGACTATGATACATCAGATGCCAGTGACTATTTATGCCGATGGATTTTTTTATTGTTCTTTCCATTGTAATGGTAATTTAGACTTTGGATTGCTTTTCTGGGTATTACAATAGTAGATGAAATAATATTTAACGAAACATCATCTTTTTTAAAGAAACATCAAGGTAAGGAAGAGAGCCAAGGACTCTAATGGTATAGTTCTAAGTAAATGATCAATACCTTCTTTTCTCTGGCCAAATAAACATGACCGAACTTCCCTCGTCCAAGAGGCTTTCCAATGTCAAAGTCATTGAGAGTCCAGCGCTTCTCCACGGTCGACACCTGTGAAGAAGAGTTTGAAAAATCATACAGATTGAGAACAATTGACCCTCAAATCATATCAAAATGGGTAGCTGAAAGGTATATAGTCAGAAACAACATAAAGATGGCACCGTGTGCATTTCCAGCAGAGATAGAAGTAAATCAAATACCACAGAGCTAATTTTCTTTCTGATACGTAATGAAATAAAAAAAAAATGCAGATCTTGTCTAAGATTTGGGCCAAAGTGACCTAGATAACCACCAATGCTCACACCCTCTTCCCCTCAAGTGAAAGACAACGTCAAATACGCTTAATGTGAACAAGTGAAGCTGTAATCAGATCCACAGCAAGTTGAGTAGCCAAGTTTAAACTACAGCCCATAAAACAACCCTAGATTCCTAAGCATTTCATGTGAAATCACCATTTAAAAAAGAAAAACAACCCGAAATTAAAGAAAACCCTAAAAACAATAAAATCGAGAAAGCAACAAAAACTCCAAAATTCAGCATGGAAAACCCTAGATTCCTTAATCTTTGCTGCAATCATTTCAAGAAACTCAGAAAGACCGAAACCAGCATCGCCAAATTCTTCATACACAGATGGGATAAGTCTTCAGTGAGGCGAAAAAAGGGATCTTTATTGACGACGAGGAACCCTAGATGTCCAAGAAAGGGAGATAGGAGAACATGAAAGAGACGAGGATCAAACCTAGTCACCTTCAAGAACTCTCAAGAAAATCATATCTTTCTTGCTTACCTTTTCTTCTTGCTGGGCTTCTGCGGAGATCCCCATGAGAGAGAGAGAGAGAGAGAGAGAGAGAGAGAGATGCGCTCTTGCCTTGCTGAAGTTTGGGCGGAGAAGGGGGGGAATTTGAGGTTCCGGCTGGCGACAGCGCTCCAACGGTCGAATTCTAAGATGCGTCCACGTGGATTCTAAGATGAGAATCTTAAATTGCGGAAGGCAGAACACGAGAAAAAAAAAAAACCGTTGCCATGGATATCACAAGACAAGTGCCATAACTAGTCAAACCCATAAAGTAAGGTTTCAATCTTAATATACCTTAGTTTTCTCTTTTAATTTAATTTGTTTAATAATCTATGATATCCACCTTATAATTATTGAGGACCCCTCGTTGATGTACTCAGCCATAACTCTTATAGGCAGCATTAGAGTTTTAAAAGATGTGAATTAGCACTAGAGCTAAATTGTTGACTTCGGATTACAATAAGGTATTATTTGTTAAGCCTGAAATTTAAATGTTTGAATCCTCCCTATTTTTTATATATAAGTAAATACAAAAATTCAAATATTTTTTTTTTGCTAGAATTCGTCGTTATGTATGATTGCGCAGTTTCTATAAATTACATGCCATTTAAATAATTAAATAATTAATAATTTAATGAGGAACCTATGAATAGTTCTTTTAATAGACATTCTATATCGATTCCTATACTATTTTACGTTTATTATATGAAACTTGTCAATTAAAATCTTTGAAATAATTAATGACTTAATTAACGATCAAAATAAGAAATAATTATTTATTTGTTTGCAGTAAACATATTATGGTTTGTATGTGCTCAGCATTATGTCGCATGATTTCTCTTGAGGCTAAAGTGTGTCATCCTTTCTTCAATATTCAGAGAATACAAATTGATTTAATGAAGTTGTTATTAGCGATGCAGAGGGTAAATAGAAACAACCTAGGGATGCATATACTGTTTATTAACTAGATTATTAAGTATGGATGGGGACCTCACTGTGCAGTCTCTTGATGTGCATCTACGAATTCTTGCAATTACAGCATTTTGTGATTTAAATTGGTTCTCCGAAAAAAATTCTGATTAATATAAACGAGTTCCCAAATCCTAATCAAATTAATCTACCTTTCCTTTGTAGAAAAGAAGACCTTACGTGCACCGCTCGGGTCTGGTGCTCGCCTGCCACGTGCCGCGTCGGAGATTAGTTGTTCTCCTCCCGCGGGTGTGGGTTCGAGTCTGCAACCAGAACCAGGCTCGCGAAGGTGATAGGAAAGGGATAGAAAACGCCGGGCCTCCGCCGAGGAGTCGAGGGAGGGAGGGGGAGAGAGAGAAAGAGCGATGGCGATCCGCTTCATACTGCTGGTAAACAAGCAAGGCCAAACCCGGTTGGCCCAATACTACGAGTACCTCACCCTCGAAGAGCGCCGCGCCCTCGAGGGTGAGATCGTCCGCAAATGCCTCGCCCGAACCGAGCAACAGGTCCCTCCCTTCCTCCTCTCATCTTTCCTCTTCTTCTTCTTCTTCTTCTTCTTCTTCTTCTTACGTTCAATTCTTCTACCTAGTGCTATAGATCTATTAGAGTTACCTCGGATCTATTCTGCCCTAGGAAAATCCAAAAAGGGTTCCTTTTTTGAATCGATTCCGGCTGTGGGCGGGAATCTGCGTGGGATTGGTGTCGAATTCTGACGCCGATTTGATGTTGTATGGTCTTTTCCTTATGGGAAGGCATCTGTAGATGGGGTTTTATGGGAAAATAAAGTGATTATTAATGATTTCTCTCGTCTATATTAGCGAACTGTTTAGATCCGTCACGAAAACTGATTGCATCTGGGCAATTCCTAGACATACTTTCTTAAATTGCACGGCTGATTCTCTCGTGATGATGTTTTGGAGTTTAGGGTTTGTGGCTGTTCGAGCCTTTCCGTAGGTAAAACTGTTATGTTGGTTGATGTTCGTTTTATTTCTCCGATGGTAATTAAGAAAAATTACCCTTTCCGCGTGTAAATTGGGTTGTCAAAGGAAGTTGGTAGAAAAGTTTTGAGGTGCTCTAAGGTGCTATGCTTGATATGGATTGAGAATATAAGTTTCACTGATTCAATAATCTTGTGTGATGCATTACAGCAATGGTTGTATCATACTTTTCTTCTTGTTATAATTATTGATGTCCAATTCGGTTTCTAATTGCAGTGTTCCTTTGTTGAGCATCGGAACTACAAAATTGTGTACAGGCGATATGCATCACTGTTCTTCTTAGTAGGGGTTGACAATGATGAAGTATGTCATTCTGTTCTCTTGGTGTGGGTATACATTCTCGTCTTTGGTAATTTATGCTGTTTACATGATGCGTTGATCCTATATACTTTACTAACATAAATAAAGCTGTATGAGCAAAACCATTAATGCCACTTTCTTTTGTTGCGATAAAGGTTTGAAAATTAATTTCTGTAGAATAATAAAAAAATAATTGTTTTGGAGGCAAAAGATTGTATTCTAAGTTAACTGTGCAATTTAAGATTCTGATTTCAACCACCAATATAAATTTTGGCATTGGAACCTCTTTTTTGGTGAACAGGAAACTGTTATTTTTATTGTAATTGAGATGGGGCAAAGAACAAATGGAGAGACCAATTTATTTTAAGTTATATTGCTGAGATTTTGTAAGAGGAAAAAGTCCTGACTAAGCTTTTATGCAAGTGCATAAGGGTGGACATCAAGACCCAGTAACCCAGTTTATTGCTCTTAGAGGGAAGTAAATTTTTACAGCAAGAGGATATGTTCTACCTGTATTTTGGTTGTCATTTGCAGAAATGGATAGAGATAGCATTGACTTATTTCAAAGCTGTAAACTTCATATGTTACATAGAACTCAGTGGTTGAATGTATTAAATAAGGGTATGACAGCATAAATATTTGGATCTGTTTACAGTTTGGGTGGATCTTATAAATCCACAGCATTGATTGGATTAAGTTCTTATCAGTTATATTACAGGAAATACATTTTGAGAAATAAACGTTAATTCTAGATTTGCCATTATTTTGGATATCCACATCTGTTTACCTTAATCTCGAAACTCTTTTTGGGTTATTTAAATCTCTCTTTGATTTTTTTTTTTTTAACAAAAAAAAACTGTTTTGGGGCTTGTCATGTATCTTCACTGATAGGAAGCATTGAAGATACAGAATTATTTAAATTTTTTAAGAGTATTAAGAAAAGGGTCCCTTAAAAAGCAATTTTGGTCACAGCTGGACTGCACAGTTCTTATTAACTCTGTCAAAATATTTAACGATTTTAATCAATGTGGATCATTCAAGTTGAAGATCCAAATTGTTTAAGTTGGTATAAACTACAAAAAATGTCTAGAAACCAAACATAACATATCTTAGTGGTCTCTAAATTATGGATTGAGTTGGTACAAATTTAGGGTTGAATAATCTTAATGCATTTTTCTTTTATTTTTAGGGTCTGGTTTCCTATTTTAGTCCGACTTTGTGAGGCTTGTCTATATAAGGTAGCCAAGGATTTAGTTTATGGGATATTTTTGATTGATTAGTAATTTAACTTGTAGAGTTTTCTTCCACTTCTCTTCTTGTTACTTGTGCTTCTCCTCTCTCAAAGTATGTGGGGTTTAGACCTCTGTTAGAAAGTTATTGGTGGAGTGACGAAAATTGCTAGTGTTATGGCTTGCTTTATGCTTGTTTGAACTATTGGATTTAAAACTTCAAGTGAAAGAGTCCATAAGGAAACTTCTAATCATGCATCTCCAACTCTACTTGGTAGTGAAGGAAATTCATGAGCAGCTTCTGCTTAGGCTAAATAAATAGGGTTTTCATGGAAGCTTGCAGTTTAATTTAATATGGATGGGAATTAGAAAATTCCTGCCTGCTCATGTTTACCGATATTTAATGTCTGCCAAGACATGGTAGGGCAAAATCAATAGAGGGTTTGGACTTCGGATGGAACAATCCCTCGATTAGCAATTCAATGCAACCATGATGTTTTTTAGGACATCATCTCCTTGTTCATCACTTCACTCGAAAACATATTCCTTCTTTAGATGAACCGTTATCTCACAACTTTGTAGGTCTTCTAAACTCGTATGTGACCGATTGGTGCCATCATCCAAATTCGACCATCTACAACATCAATCTGTAACTTGACTATTCATGGCTTGAAGATTGTGGGCCTCATATTTGCATTTTGAAGTCATTTTGTAGGATCAGATTGCTTAACACTACTATTAGGTTTTCCTATTAATTGTTTCAATTACTCTATTGTTATTAAGCAGTCTAACCACATACTCTTATGCAATAGGAATCATTGCTATCTTTAACACTTCTTTTGCAGAATGAGCTGGCAATCCTAGAATTCATCCATCTACTAGTCGAAACTATGGACCGCCATTTTGGAAATGTGGTATGTTTGTAAAAATCCTTGATACCTCAGATTAGACCACCTTTCTTGTTTTGTTGTAGATCAAAAATACTTCTTTCTTACTTTTACCCTGTTCCCAGTGTGAGCTTGATATCATGTTCCATCTTGAGAAGGCACACTTCATGCTGGAAGAGATGGTAATGAATGGGTGCATCGTTGAAACAAGAAAGACAAACATTTTGACCCCAATGCAACTCATGGAGAAGGCTTCATAGCTCTTTAAATGTTGCTCGTGTACCTTGCTGTCGATCTGATGAAATCAAGTTCCGCTGCGTGCGTCTGTGGTTTTGCTTTTTCTTACATTGTTTCTAAGCCTGAAAATTTGTTAGCAGATGATGGAACCAGCTAGTTGAAGGAATTGATTCCATGAGGATTTGATAGTAAATCATTGCTGAAAGGCATGTCTTGGATGGCTCAGTTGATTTTGTCGTGTGCTCCTGTTCTTGATAAATCGTATGTTATGCTCTGCTTGCAGCATTGCAAGGTGGGGGTAGCTACAAACAACTCAACACAAACATGTATCAGGTAGCCATCATGAACCCAATGTAAGCCTTATTTGATTAATGTACGCAATTGCATGATAAACTTATGCTCTGATCATGTTTCTAAGTGAGCTGAATCTTTTTATTCTTTTGTTATTTTTTTTAAAGTGAGCTGAATCCTTTTAGTGTGATATTAAATTTGAGTGCATAAAGCAAATTGTCCCTGGTAGTTAGAGATGGGCATTGGGCCGGGCCGCCCATGGCCCGGCCCGGCCCGGCACGAAGCGGGCCGTGCCTGGCACGGCCC
>JAOXJJ010000725.1:3085912-3096181 GCA_025769935.1 Phoenix roebelenii | reverse complement strand
GTAAATCCAGCCAATGATGATCGCATTTTTGCTTTCAGTCATAGCAACAGCCAACACCAATTGCAAATCTGAAGATGCTTAAGCTGCAAACCGTAAGTTGGGCAGCTGGAGAGTTGACAAGCAACAGTCGTTGCAGAGTCAGTAGAATTCGACATTTAAGTCTTCTTTATACAAGAACACATAACAAGAACAACATTGTAGAGCGACAACAAATAACAAGAAATGTACAGCACATAAAATTAGTGCAAATTCTTGGAGAAATAACTTTTGGCTCGAGAAAAGAATATCAAAAAAAAATAGAAGTGATATCACTTGAAGCTTCCAAGCTGCTGTTGGCCAAGGGTAGAGAAGTTCCCACTTCCCCCCGTTGCAGTAGAAGATGGAAACCCAGACCTACCGAGACCAGTTCCACTGCCCATGGCTCTCCCCATGTACGCTGAAGTTGGAAGTCCTTTTTCCTTCTCATCCGACCCATCACTAAGCCCCCCAACAATCCCAATATCTGCTAGATTCACCTTCTTGGCTGCAAATTGCAATGAAGCACGAGGTAAAAAATATTGTGAAAGAAAAAGTCCGCTTAATGTTGTCACAAGGTGACCTAAATACTATTAGTTTCATCCTGATAACTCGTCATGTATGAAAATGCCATATGATAAGCATGGTCGAAATTTTCTTTCAATGAAAAAATGACAAATTTGCAGATGCATCAACAACGGCTATGTAACCCCATCAGAGGCATGTATATCTGAAGACCGAACCAATATCTGATAATCTGTATACCAAGCTTAATAAACATTATCTTGCGTACTGAATATTTTTGAAGATCGCCTGTCTCCTACCTCACAATACCAAAAGGCAGTGTAACTCCCAGATTTTGTAAGGCACTCATCTATTGGTATCAAACATACATCCAGCCACGTATAGCGATGTACAAAACGTCCACAAAAATGCTGGAAACCAAATTGAGATGAGATGCAAATTGAGAACATTGAGTTGGACCTGCGGCACAACTAGGAAGGATAAAATAGGAGTTACCGAGAGTGCCAGGACAGATATGTAATGAATCTGGGGAAAGAAAATAATGATGCGTAAGAGAGCTTCAGAGTTGCACATTCAAAGGATGAAGTGATGGAACTGAATGAATGAAATAGAATAGAAATTGCAATGGAGACAATAGGAAACACTATCAAAGAGAACTTGACACTATGGAAAGCTATACAAGAAGATTAGAGGTCCCGAGAAAATATTCAGGTAAAAGCTATCGTCAAAATCTAGAAGTTTGTGCGGATAGCAGATGTAGCTGCCAATAGAAAGAAATGGCAAAGCAAATTCTTGTTGCCAATTTAGATGGATGAAATAAAAGTCAACACACACAGTAATAGTTTTGTCTATCCGTGCCTGCACACATGCATGCACACATTATTACTAAAAAAGAAAAAAGTTAAGTGATATTCAACCATCTCAAGAAATTAGTGATTAATACGCTCATCCTCAAATCACAGGTATGTGAAGCTAATTCAGGGAACTGTTACACACATTAGAATTAAGAATTTTAGTAGCAGCAGAAAACTAGTAGTGATGTTCGATTTGTCTGTCACCTGATCTTAGATTCTCTCAAAAATAGGATTGCTTAAAAAAATTTCTCTCCAGAGACATTAATTTGCTACAGAACTATGTAAGGTTGTTGGACTCAAGGCACATGGATTAGACAGGAGAAGAGTATGGGCAAAGGTGTCACAAGGAATGCGAAGCAAGTCATGACATCACTAGTAAGCAAGTCCTTGTAGGGCTGCAACCTCCAGGTAAAGAATGTTAAACCTGGTGCTACATACTTACGAATTTGCTGAAAAAAACAAAATCATTAAAAAAAAAATAACAGCGACAATCGAGAGGAGAAACTCACGGGCAGTTATATTCAGATCAATCAGTCCGCGGCTCAATGAATCAGCCCATATCCCAGATTTGACCTGAAAAGTATCCTTCTTGGTGGCAGGCTTGGGTGCTGTCAAAGAGGTCTGGTCCAGGTTGTTGAGTCTGTTATTTGTAGAATGCTGTGAAGGTTCTGTAGTTGCTGCTTCAGTGTGAGAGGTAAAGGCACCAAAGGTCTCATCCAGCTTGTTCAGGCTGCCGGTTGTAGAATGTTGCGAAGGTTTTGTTATTGCTGGTTCACTATGAGAAGTAAAGGCACCAAATGGGTCAGAACTCTCAAAATTGTTTAATGGAATTGCGGCAAAAGGATCAAACATTTTGGTGCTTGCAGGCTCAGAAATGGGAGACTTCATTTCAGAAGGTAAGCCCAGATCTGGTGCTGCAAAAAAGTCCATATTATTTGAAGGAAATGCAGCAGGAATGGCTTGTTGACTAGCAAAGACATCAGCGCCGCCCTGCAGTAAGATTGTGAGGAAAATACAACATCAAAGAAAAAGCAAAAACCTTGACATAAATAATTTTCATCCAAAAAAGAATGCAGGTTGCAAAAGATGAAAAGGATAATAAAATATGTTTTGCCTATCACAAAGCCCATATAAAATAAAGGCAACTAGGCCCTGGTGTTATTGGAAGTTCAATAAAGGAAAAGATAACAACCAAAAGAACAAGAAGCTTTGATTTTCAATTTTATTTTCTCCTTTGTGCACAAGATTACTGTCCAAGTCACACAAGACTACTAAAATTTAAATCTATACGGATGCAGAACAGTTCTCTAATAGACATATATATACTTTGACTTCAACCACCTTTATAATTGGGAAAAATATTTAGACTAACCTGAGAACGAGAAGTTGCTGTTGCTCCAGCTTGAGGCGAGGCTGATTGAAAAGTTGCATCAGCAAAAAGATCAACTTCAGTTGTTGCAGGATTGCTATGCATGGTTGTTTCTGTTGGAAGAGAAACTGGTTCATCCATAAGGTCGCCCATTAAGCTTTGTCCAAATAGATCCACCTGGCTAGAGCTTGTATTAGTTGATCCTGTGAAATCAAATAGATGAGATATCAATAAGAAGTTCATTATAAACTTGAAAAATATGAGCAGATAAAATGTTGCCTCATTGAGGTCTAAGAATTGAGCCTGCATGCACATTAGAATATATTAGGAATAAAATCAGTTACCTATTAATTGACACTAAGCAGTGATGTTGCTTTATGGCTACTACCCCTCATGAACATACCAAAACATAAACCGAATTGACTTAGAACCATGCAACTCATACTTAACATTTCTAGATCAAAAGTATACAAAAATAGCATAACATGACATTGCTTTAAGCATGAGAACTGGGAAACTGACAAACATGTCCATATCTAAAAGTATGGACATTGATGCAAGAAGACTTATAACATATAGTAAACTTTCGCCATAAACTCAGCAGAAAAATAGAAGTGCAACAAAATGAGTAGAATAAAAGAAGGTTAAATGGTTTTGAGATTAAATTCAGGAAAACATATGATAATAAAAATTATAGCTATATTTTTAAGTAAATGATTTATCATCCCAAAAATTAATCTTGAAATACTATGCAAATTGAATGACAGTATGCTCAACTATTGTACGTGTTGCCTGGTAAATCCATATTGGACCAAAACCTGTCAAGATTAAGAAATATCCTAACCTAACAAATCAAGTTAGCCCCTAAACTTACATGATTTCTAAACAAGTTGATTGTTTGTTTGAAATAGATGGAACCTCAGGCAAGCTCACCACAAACACCTAAATTGCCATCTGTAGCTTATATCCAACCTGAAGCTACATTGAACATACATAAACGGGCAGGTTTGTCTCCAAATTCCAGACTAAAAAGAATGTGCACCTAAGTCATCATCAAACCGAGCTTCATGCAATACCCATATGGTTCACCATCTGGAGATGAAGAATGAGAAAAAAAAAAGAAATATTCCATGTGTTATGCTACCTGGACACTCGTGTGCAGCTTTTAAAATTCCTATCGGATACATATCCGAGGTGATACAGGTCAGGCATTTGATAGTTATCATTTTTTTTGCTTTCAGCTTTTAGAAATAGGTTAAGAGATGGACTTGTCAAACAATTAGTTTGACCCACTACAATAATGTTTAAAGTAGGTTTTGTTCTTTTTAGAGATTGGTCAAGAAAGTAGGTACCCAATAAAAAATCCGAAAATATCTTTTCTTTAAAAAATGCCAAAGCTTATTGAGATGTTTGAATGAGAAAAATGTAACTTGAAAGATCGAAACATATATTCTCATTCAAAAAAAAAAATTTCTATGTATCTTGCTCTTCCTTTCCTTTTTCTTGTTAAGTTGGATAATTGGACATATGTCTGCATCTAATTCTCGTAAGAAAGGGTAGCAATAATTTTCTAGCTCATCTGAAGTTGCTATTCTTTGGTTTATGCTGATCATGATAAGAAAAGAAGAAAAAGACCTAATGCAACATGGATGGAGGTTGCAAGGAAGGATATGGAGAAACTTGGAATAACATCAGAGGTGGTTCAATATGGGAATACTTAGTAAATGAGAATCCATAAAGCAAAACCCAAACAGTTGAGAGACGGCTTGATGATTATGTTTATGAATAAATCAAAGAGTGAAACTCCAATAGGTGGAAACAATATCAGCTAATTGTTTGAGCAATGTCAAAATATCAATTATAGATTCAATTCTACGAAATATTCAAGTACAACTGATCATATCACTTAGCTTTGAAAAAAAAAATCCAGAAAAAGAGTGTCAAATATTATTATATCCTTTTCTCCTTTTCCAGATGAAAGCTTAATTTTCTTTTTCTATACTTCGCAGAATTTTTGCTTAATTTATTCATTGTTTAAGCATTGATGCACAAACTGTTCGGAAAATGTATGAATCTTACTTATCAGAATCTAATCCAAGCCACCATAAGAGTAGTTGCGTAACTTATATGCACGTGCATGCACACTCACATATAATCTTTCACCATGTACAATTAGTAAACAATAACTTAAATACTCACCAGTTTTAGATGATCCACGTGGGTCAAAGTCATCAAAATCATCCTCACTACTATTTGCTTGAACACTCGGACTTTTAGAAGGTGGAGGGAGGCCTGGCTTACTTGATGGCTTTGAGTTTGATTGTAAAGAATCTTGATCCCTATTATAGAACCGAAAAAGAAATTTTAGTTGAACATTAGCTGTAAAGCATCATCAACAAAAAGATTTTTAGATATTTAAGGTTCATGACACATGATTGGATTAAGGCACAATTATTTCATTCTATATAAACAACCAATGTCCATCTAAGGAAATTTTTTACAGCCTTGATATATGCAAGCGTCAATTGGTTTTTTCCATAATGTTGTACATGCACCCCTTGGAAAAATAATATGAATTCTTGTGGTATCTTTTAGGTAGAAGTACTGTGAATAAATATTTTAATTATCACTTGTCTTGAACTTAAGTACCCACATTACAGCTTCCCAATATAATTCTCCAACAATGTTTTCATGTAGATAATCCCAAATATATTAGGCTGGCGAAGGTCAAGACTGTTTTTCCACATTATAAGCTATCTAAGCATGGAAAGTAGCATCCGATCCCCCCAAAGAGGCATAGACCAGGCCTCAGAAGTCATTGGTAGCAGGCACAGTCTTGTGAAAAGCTCAGCTCGGTCCAAACTGGGATGCTGTGAACCCCCAGTTTCATATAATTAAGTAGTATTTAAGCCTCCCAAAGAGGAACAGGCCAGGCCTCAGAAGTCATTTGTGGAAGCAGGCATGGTCTTGGGAAAACCTCAGCTTTTTTTTCCACGCTTGGCTCCTGTAAACCCCTAGTTTCACAAAATTAAGTAGTATCTAGGCCCAAGAGGCCCAGGCCAGGCCTGGGGAATTATATGTAAAAGCAGGTGTGGTCTTGCAAAAAGCTCAGCTCAGTCCAAAGTTGGCTCCTGTGAACCCCTAGTTTCATAAAAATTACATAGTATCTACGCCCAGAGAGACCCAGTCCAAGCGTGGGATTTTGTTCTTTTTCATTTTGTTTTTGTTATTCCCAGAAACAGGCATGGTCTTCGGAAAAGCTGACCTCGGTCCAAACAAGGCCTTCTGATCCCTTAGTTTCATGTATTATATATCACTAGAAGATCTTAAACTTCATTAGCAGAAAACTACATCATTCTCTCGATTTCCTATTCTTTTGTCTAATCTGATTTTCATCTGAAGCAAGATATAACTACAAAAATTCCTGAAATACAACCAAAACTGTATGCATGACAGTTTCCATTAATCCTAGTTCAATTATTACATCAAAACTCTATTGAACTATATAACAGGAGCATTAGTTTATTAAACATGGTAAGATAGTCAAATCAACAAGTAAGCATAATGTAACAGAAGAAAAAAAAACAAGTATAGAAGGCTAATTGAGTCTACCGGGCTTGCTGTGCTACCGGCTTCTTTGATTTGCCCGCTTCATTTTCATTTGCAACGCTTTTATGCAATTCACTGTCTCTGTAATTATCTCTAAAAGTGTCACCATCCCTTGAACCACTTAGGCTTCCATAGCGATCACTAAAGCCACCACTGCTGTATGAGGCCCCACTTGATTTATATGTTATTCCAGTTGAAGACAGTCCAAAATACCTAAACACAGTAGCAACTATTGATTCAGAAAAATATGGCTTAGATATGAGCAGAAAAAGATCTCACAATGAGTGAACAGAGCTTACTTATCACGCGTTGCAGCAGCTTTCTCTCTAACTGTTTGTATTTTTTCTTTATTATTCAAAAGAGCTAAAATGGTTTCCGCCTTCTTTCTCACATTGATCCCGACATCCTTTCCATTAGGTTCAACATACTCAAATCCTGAAAGTGCCTTTATGAATACAAAACACATAAGCAAGAAGTAATTGCCAAAAAAAAAAAAGAGGTCTAAGTGGACAAGTCATCTTAATAGTATTCTTATCAAGGGTGAAGAAGCAGTACTGAAATTTGAAAAGTATGCTCGAGAATGTCATCAACTGCACGTTCTGATCCATTTGCGATCAAGTACTCAATAACAGCCAATGCCTAAAAGGGAGAAAGTTTGGAGCAAAAACTATATGAATGTTAAAACAGTATGTATAAATAGCATAAGAAGCTTAAGACCAGTTTATCCATTTAAAATATAAAGCTTCAGGTGCCACCTTGTACACATGACGCCATTTGGAACCAGTATCTGACAATCTCGTCCAAAGTACATTCATAATCATCTGGCATTCAGTGCTGTGCAGATAACATTTACATGAATTAGAAAAACAGATACTTTAGAAAATTAGCTCTAAATAAACTAAAATAGAGGTAGGAATAACAATTTTTTCAGTGGCAATTTCAAATAAAACAGAGGCAGGAATTACAATTTTCTGGTGGCCTGAGCGATCTCCAAAAGAGCAGATCCATGAGGACCCCAAGGCTCATCACTAGTTGCATCAAGAACCTAAATTTTGTAATGCTGATAAATCAATATAAAGAAAGCAATATAGAGGACAAAATAGAGAGTCCAACACATACAGATATAAAAATTAGCAGTCACTTGTATGAATATCAACTTCTTCTCAAATTTCAAGGTCCGCAACAATCTGATTCATGATCTATGCTACCAACTCGTTCATCCAAACTAAAGACTGCGGAGAAGAGAGTTGGCTGGATATCTAAGAATTAACCATGTAAAAGTGAAAAGAACAACTGTATTTTTCTCTTTCAATGTGCAGTCATTTTCAGAGAACTATAGTATTGCAATATCAAAAAAAAAAAAAAAAATCTTTCAGCTCAATTCTCCAAGATCAGGATTAAATATTTTTTCTTTTATGCAATCAAACTTTTTGAGGGAGCACGAGAATTGATGCCTCGATTACAAGCTGGTAAGATAGGATGAAATCAGTACTTGCAGAATGCGCGCGCGCACACACACACACACACACAAAAAAAGTTTCTTTCCATTATGCATATTAAATCAGATTCTAAAATCGAGTCCATCAACTAACGGAGGAAGCTCCATGTTTTTCCCAGATAGAAAACAATAAAAACCATAAAACCAAGATTTGAAAGAAATTTCAACGAACCGAGTCCTCATTACCACAGATCAAGCAATTAAAAGCAAAATCCTAACCTTTTGTTCGGTCTCCGGCACCTTCAGCACTTTAAGATTAACCTCTCTCTTTCTGAAAAATAACAGAAAAAAATTAGAAAGAAAAAAAAAAGAACAAGACAAAGATCTCCGGAGGGCGAAATGGAGAGATTTCCAAACGCAAGACTTACATTTCGCGGACAGTTTGATCCAAGACCTTCATGAAATCCATTGCCGGAGCGATCAAAGTAAAAGATCTCGATATCGCCCAGATCTGGAATTGGTGGGGTACGGTGGAGTATTGAACTTTTTTCAGATCGGAAGAGATTCTCGGGTTTCGAGGGTTAGGGCTATGAGATCCGGGGCATCTGAGGTGAAGCTCCCCTGAGATCTCCGGAATGGAGGACAAGAACAAAAGTTACAGTTAAGGATGATTGAAAAGGGTCGGCTTCAGGAGATGGGGGCCATTGTTTTCTTTTCGGTCCGGCGAACGGCCGTTAGATTGTCCTGATCAATGATCGTGCGGTTCTGTTTCGCCGATCCCACCAAATCAGGAGCATCGCGCGAGGGAAATGTAGGGTGAGGATGCATGGAATCATCTAACGGAGAGACGTCGTTAAATACAAATTTATATTTAGGCAAAATCTATTATTATTGTATATATATTGAATAGATACTAAATTTTCCATTCCTAATTAATAACATTGGTATTAATATATTTGACTATTATTAATATTTAATATATAATAGATATTAAAGATGCTGACATTGATATCCTCAATAATCATCAAAGTTCAATATTTAATGTACAACAAAAATTTTATTATTGAAGCTTTCTATTCATTATATTAATTATATTATTGCAAAATTAGTTGGATAAAAAAGAAAAAAAAAATATAGCGTGCACATCTAGCATGCATTAGTGATACCAATATTAATGACTAAAGTTTTTTTATAGAAGTTTAGTTTATGCATAGCACTTGGATCAAGATGTGAATACATGTATTAATGACAAGAAATTATAAAAATTTAGTTATAGAAGCCTTCTATTATTATAATTTATTGTATTGTTAATTATTATATTATATTTCAAAGATAATTGAAAAAAATAAATAACATAGATATTTATTATGTGGGGCTAGGTATTAATGTTGTTGTATTAAAGATAGAAGTTTCTGCATGGATGCTAAACTTGTGAAGAGTTCTCCATTCCCTATAGGGATACTAATATTAGCGGCGCCGGTGATAATATGGATATTTTCCCCCAATTATCATTAAAATTTATTGCTAGATATGCTATAGAAATTCAGCTATTGAAACTTTTTTTTTACTATAATTTGTTACATTGTTATATTACAATTTTAATAATAGCTAAAAAAAGAAGAAAAAACATACTCCGCATATCACATGGGTTATATACTGGTTAGAAGTATAAATTCAACTGTGAGTTTTGAGATGCATGATGAATACCAGAGGCTAAGATTTTAGGTTTTTCCTGATGTTTTAGTAGAGCTCATAAAAAAAAAAATCTATGAAATTATCTAAAAGAGTTTTTTTTGTAGACATGCGAATTGTTTTAGACTAAGATTCATCAAACTAGTGTGTAGCATCCTATGCCGGATGTACCACAAATATCGAAACCAATCCGATACTAGGTGGGAGGAGATGCATATCAAGTATCAATATTCCGAACGGATCCATATCCAATACCGAAAATGGTATTGCAAACCTTGACTAAAATTGATTTATGAATCTAAATAGTTACAAGCAAAGTACAGGGGAAGAGTGGAAATGGTGAGTGTTGTGGAAGGAACCACTAAAAATCAGGTGTTTCCTATAGGTTTGTCCTGAAAACAAAATACATGTGACGACCTCGATAAGGGATTGTGTGTTATGTGCTGACCCAATTGAATCTGTGGACTGTGGATCGTGTCTTTACTAACTACTCATTTGTAAAGGCAATATAGATGGCTTGCTGCAACATTATCAGCATTTGGGGGCTTTCCATCAGCATCTTATACTTATAGCCTAGGGAGCGGTGATATTACGAGTCTGCTAGAAGAAAACTTCAGACGCGGATAGCAGATACGTATAGGAAAAATACTCCTTCACTTTGTGAGATCACAAACTCAACCAAATATGACTAACTATGTGTAAGTTTATGAATACAAAGTCTATGGAAGCTAGTCACCACAAATACCAATGCTAGGCAAGCAAAATGT
>JAOXJJ010000725.1:3065962-3078905 GCA_025769935.1 Phoenix roebelenii | reverse complement strand
CACGTCAACCAATTGGTCAAAGGTAAGTGCTGCTGACAAAAATTGGAAGCAATAACAACCTGTAGAGTTGGAACTTGGAAAGTTTCATTATTTCAATGAATTGTATCAATTGAATCACATTAAGATCTGAGACGGTTTTTTGAATCTTCGACGAACTGTAAACTCGACTATTGACCAATAAAGCCTTCCAGTGAAAATCATCTTCGTAACTTGAGATTTTCTTTCCTCATTGTATACCCCGTCACCATGAAGGTAAGTCACAGTTGAGCTACTTCTGACCTGGGTCCTGGGACCCAAAGCTAAGTCGCGGCTGTTGTGAAAGGCATTGGTGATCCTCACACCCTGAGCATATTCGATTCTTCTTGATGCAAACATTTCATGAGCAGCGTATTGACTTATGTGATGCTTTCTTATATTCTATTGCACGTACAATATGGAAAGGAATTGCATGAATTCCATTGATTAAATTTCTGTTGGACTCTTACTTCTTATTTTAGGCCCCATATTTTACTTCTCTAGCTTAGATTCCTGCTCATAAGCTATAAAATTTATCTAATGCTAGAATTGATCGAAGTACTTGTTCCGATGGGAATTCATGTGAGCTGGAGAAGAAGCTTAACACACCTCTCATTGTGTCTCTCTCAATAGCTTCGATGGTGATACTGTTAGTGGTGGTATTCATTGTGTACAAAATGATAAGGAAGCCAGGTAAAATTTTCTTACAGCATATCTTAGCTTGTGAATGTGCCCTACTCAATTTCAGCTTAGTTAAAATGAGAAAGAACTAGGATGGTTATGTACTTAATACCTTAATCCATAACCTGTAAATCTGTTTTCTTTGGAAGGCTTGGTCTCAGAGACCTCTGTGAGGCCACAGGTAAAGGATCATGATGATGGTACATTGCAACTTGTGAATAGGCAATTCACGTATCAAGAGTTGGAGGACATAACTAACAACTTTCAAAGGGTTATCGGCAGAGGAGGATTTGGAACTGTCTACCATGGGTACTTAGATAATGGTACCCAAATTGCAGTCAAGTTGCGCTCTCAATCATCATCACAAGGGACAAAGGAGTTTCTGGCTGAGGTAATTTATTCAAATCCACTCAGATCTTTGATATTTAAAATAACACCATCAAGGTACAACTAATACTGGAATTGAAGTATGGTGTTATGGTATTACGTTAAGGTGTTTTTGTATGCTTGAATATGCTATGCAAAGATACCCTATTAAGCTCCAAATTTGCTGTCGTGAGATGCTCGGCCATAGTGGTTATCCTGTCGTCTAGGGGATCCTCAATGCCAACTCTTCCTTATGGTACTTCTTTTTTCTTAAAGGGTCTGTTACTCTGTTATATTGTGCTTGTCAATACAAAATTCTTGCTAAGAAGTTCTGTCATATCAGAACTTCCCCTTTGTGCTTCAAAAGTTGCATCCTGCCATTATTTTGCTCGTATACCATATCGGAGTATGCATGGAGGCAGAGCCCTTTAAGGGGTCTCTAGACGTTTGATTTGCATCTATGTGATATCTGATTGTTAATAGGAGATACACTTGAAATGGTATGTTGGATGCAATGTGTCTATGGATATGAAGTTGAGCTTACCAAGAATACCCATGTAAGAAGTGCTACAATCCCTAATAAAGTTGATTTATTGTAATGCCAAAATTTTTTGGGTGTGGGATAAATGGTCTCTTCAGACATTCCTGCGTCTCCCTTTTTCATCTTCAGTCACCGACTAGATTGAAGGCTTGAAACTCTATTTTTAACCCTTATATGTGGTATCATCGGGCAGGTTGACAGGGCATCTTCAAACCATTAAAGCAATGTTCTTCTGTAATGCTTCATCTGACAATGTGCTGGATTCTGTTGCAGGCCCAGCACTTGACGAGAGTTCATCACAGGAACCTGGTTTCTTTGATTGGCTACGGCAGGGATGGAAATTACCTGGCACTTGTCTATGAATACATGTCACAGGGAACCCTACAAGATCATCTGAGAGGTTCTGGATTCCAACAAATTTACTATGTCTAAATTTCTCCTGTAAAATCTGATTGACCTGTAGTAGGTGCCTGCTGGTCTTGCTTTTCCAGAAGATCAGTCGCAGTTAGTTTAACTCTGCATGTGGGCTCCTCCTTGGAGAAAATAAAATGAGGTTATGTAATATTATAAGTCTAGTCATAGCATGAAGCTGCCTATTGCGCTAGTTTCTTACAATATTAGTTACAATATTGGAGTTTTTTTACTTTAAAAAGAGGTTCTCAAACATGGCCTGATAGGTGCTACAGAAATAATTTCTTTCTTAGAACACCATGCAAAATTAACATTAGCCTCCTTTCTTGATACATCCAAATGCTGCTAGGATTTCTTCAGCTGAGATGTTACTATGTTTGAAGAGGTTTTGCATTACTTAGAAAGACATCAACAGTTCTGAATCTCATAGTAAGGTGTTGTGTAGAAAGTGTTATCTTAAGTGTTTCTGACCAAGACCTAATAATGTTTTTTTCTTTTCAATCTTTAACAGGTAAAGCTCGCAATTCTAGAGTTTTGAGTTGGAGAGAGCGACTCCGAATATTAGTGGAAGCTGCACAAGGTTTGGCAAGAGTATAGTGTATTTCCACCTTTTCTGCTATTTCTTGGGTTTCTTAGTCTATCTTCCTCTCATTCCCTTGGCTTCAATGACATGCAGGGTTTGAGTATTTGCACAAGGGGTCCAAGCCACCACTAATTACATAGAGATGTGAATAAGATGCGCTCTTCTCTGCGAGTCCACTTCTTGCACCCAAGAGATGGGGCCTGATCACTACTGCATCCATGTTCGAGTTGTTGGTTGACCGGCAAAGCCGCAGTGCTGTTTGGGAGCAAGGGAGACTTGGAGCCGCTGACTTGGTATCTTTCTCTAACGATGATAAAGTCATCATTATGTGGGAGATGGCCGGGTATAGTTAATTTACTCGTCCCTCTGTTGCTCTGAAGTAATGGAAGTGGAGGAGATGGCTGAGATGAGGGGATACTTCAGCTTGAAACTGATGGTTGTGTGGTGCCTAGTTATGAGCTTCTCAGAGGTCACAACTCAAGTTCACGGCCAGCCAACTGAGGGTGTGGGTAAGCTCCAGCCAAAGCTAGCTAGCTTGCTTTTTCTTTTTCATTTCCATTTGATTGGGACTATTTCTTCCAGCAAAGCTTTGAAATGGAAGCTTTCTTTTCTTTTTCTTTTTCAGCTGAACAACAAAAACAAAAGAGACTTAGCCTCAGATAGCATTATTTTGATGATATATGGAAACAGCACGTACGCTAAACTTGTTTCCGAGATATTTCAATTGCTTATAGGGTGCCAATGGGCAGTCTTTTTTGCTTTTTTCGTGGAGTCAGGATGATCTTCTCGCATCACTCACTAGGAATGCGCTCATCTTACCTTCAAGATTAAGTGGATGGACAGATCATGCTTGGTCATTTGTACAGTATCCATATGTACCAACGAATTCTCTCCTCATTTCTTTCACATTTACCATATTGATACTGATGGTAGGAAAGGACATGCGGAAGCTGAAAATGAAATGAAAAGAAGCATGGATGATCTGCGGTGCGCAGTTTGCACTGCAAAGTTCGATATGATGCTCCATAGCTATCCTTAGAAGATGGACGGCCACTAAACAAAACATCCTTATAGTCTATCTCCTGATGGCAGCTATCAAGCACCGCATCAGACTAAACAAAACATCCTTATTTTCAAAACTCTGCCCCTAAACACTCTTGAGAAACTGTCATTCCTGATGCAAATTTAGTCTAGTTTTAATCTTTTTCCCCCCTAGCTGTTCTCTATAAACCGTGTTGGATCCAGTAGCCAAACAAGCATCTTGGGAGATGTCCACATTTTAAGTAAGAAGCTAGGGGGCATGAAGTGGAAACTATTCTAGCCACGTCGTGCCAATAAGTCCGCACCATCATAGACTTCGTATATTCTGAATCAAACGCTATCCAACCTGAGAACACGCATTGAGTATTTCCAACAAGCTACATTTAAAGGCAATATACATGCCACCAAGATGGTAGCCCAGATGGAACAGAACATTCAGACATGTCCTTGTGGGAGAGGGGCTCGGTGTGGGGCGGGGAAGGTTCTCCACCTCCACCCCCTCCCCCCTCCCTTTCCACATAAAAATAAAAATAAAAATAAAAAATAAAAAGTAAGAAAAGAAAAAGAGGACAGTATACGTCAAGCTGGATAAAAAAATATAAAACCTGCAGCCAGGTCTCGTACCGTGGCATTCCTGCATTGGTTAAGCTACATTTTTTTTTTCTTTTTACCGTTTTGCAGGTTTCATAAGCATTGATTGTGGCATTCCTGGAAATTATAGTTACATTGACAACAAAACTACCCGGATACCATATACCTCTGACGTCCAGTTTATCGACACGGGGGCAAACGATTAACATTTCAATTGAAGACACTGCTCTACTTTCAACACAAGATGCAAGTCTCAGAAGCTTTCCAGGCAGAATTCGGAATTGTTACACCTTAAAGCCCGTTATACAGGATAGGAAGTACCTTATAAGAGCATCTTACTTGTACGGTAACTATGATGGTTTGAACAGAACTCTTGCTGTCGAACCCATTCAATTTGATCTTCATCTTGGTGTCAATCTTTGGAAAACAATCAACAAATCTGATGCATCAACGGTCTATAGAGCTGAGCTTATCACTGTTGCCCCATCTGATTTCATATCAGTTTGTTTGATACCGATTCTTTTGAATGTACTCATACTAGACATATATCTATGTTCGGTCCATTCTAGCTAAAAAAAACCCTGATATGGCTCTTACTCTAGACCCATTTAAGACAAGCTCATCACTCATCAGCCCAATCCTAGTACATATACTTTAATCCGAAACCCAAGCTACTGATTTGTTAAGTGTCGGCAGGGTCTAACGCTTGCTTGGATCTTGGAAGGCGGAGGAAAAAAAAAACTCAAGCTTGCTCCATAACAACCTCATTCTCTTTTTCAGTAAAAAAAGCTCAGGTACTTTTTCTTTTCTTTTCTTTTTATTTTTTTGGTTAGGGTCTGCTGGGTGTTGGTACCCAAGAGAGCATACGGTGAGCAGACATTCAAAAGCTATTAGGTTTCAGTTTTGGTTTAATATTTTTATTTATGGAGAACTAAAAAATTTAATTAATATTTTTGGGGCTAGGTTTTTTAGGAGGGATTTTGAGCTGTTAAATATTTTTGGGCTCCTGGATGTTTAATATATGGGAGCCCACTTCTTATTTTTTCAAAAATGCGCAGCATTTTTTCAAAAAAATAGAATTGCATGATTTCATTGCAGATTTTGACAGGCTAATGAACTCCTCGAGGGTCCAAGTCACCTCGAGGTGCCTTCGGCCGACCGCCATCATATCGGTGAACTCCTCCTGAATACGGAAGGCCAGGAGGGTTCACCCGCATATGGCGCTCTTCATCTGAAAGGTGGCATGGGGATGCCTACCGACCATGCACATCCAATCCTCAATTCGGCCATGCACATCACTGAGCCATCTACTGACAGCAGAGACAGTATGCCATTTCATTTCCCCCTCCGTTTTCCTTCTTGAATTAAAATTCTAAGACCCCCAAATCAGAACCATCAAAATTGAGAATACAGACAGCTGCTAAGTGCATAATAGCCACCTTCAGCTTTTTATGCCGTAGCTCAACAGTCTTCAGCTCCTCTAAAGCAGCTTCCCTTTCATCCTTCATATAATAAATATGGTTGGATCTACAGGCCCATAGAGTCTTTATAACAGGATCTCTGGATACATGTAAAACAGATACAGATTACAGGCTTACAGATTCTTCCCTGCCTTTCTTCAAGTTGTCCCTCTGTTCAACAGGTTCAGAAAAACGCTTCCCACAGCTTGAAAGATCAGATGTCAGTTTGTTGTAAGCGTTCCTAAGCTGCATAAGGCAACTAAAATTTCTATAGATACAAGATTCCAAAGGAACTGATAATTGAATATAAATACCTAACTCTCTAAAGGTAAAAGATAGTACCTGATTTCCAGCACAACTAGGAAGACTCCAAAAGTAAACCTGGGAGACATAGGTAAGCTACACGAATATAATATACCCAAAAAAAAATTTGTGATATCATTGACCCATTATGTCAATAGCTTCCACGTTGAAATAACGCACAGAGTGAGAAAAATTTGCAACTGATACAGACACTGTAAAAGACAAAAGTTATGATATTACTAATAAATTTCATAGTATAATAGCTAGTTCCAAATCAGTACATTGACAAAATTAGATGAGCTCCAAAAGTCACCATACGGCAACGCAAGTGCAGAATATAATGTACGACCACCTAACTTACGTGTGCAGTCTTCTGTAATGATGAGAAAATTTAGGAAAACTAGCTAACGGACTTTGTTTATGTTTCTATTTTTTCACTTTTATTTTAGTAGGATGTGCATGCATTCTGTGCATTTTAAAGCAGTCTTCATCTTGACAAGTACTTAGATGACCAGATTTGGACAATGTAGTGCCAAAGAATCATCAATGCTGGACACTTTTTTACATAATTCGGAAACATAAACCCACAGAAGTGCCTATTTTATCCTTCAGAACAAGGTCATCATCCACTAGACCTTGGACAGCATCCTTCACAGATTGGCTATCACACCCTACTTAGGACCCAATTTCTCGAGCTCTTTAAGCTGACAATAAAAACAGGAAAAGAGAAGGTCAAAATTTGATATAAAATTAGAAACCAGGAAAGGACAAATATAGACAGGCAATTGAGGATAAAATCCCATCATGCCTGAAGCTATAACATACATGGACAACACTTATGACAAATAATAACAGATGGACCAGTTGAACTTTAGTCTTTGAATCTTATGGTGCAAATTTATGGATAAGGTGATACTTTATGAAATTTGACGTCACACCATGAAACTCTGAGCAGAGGAAACAAATCTACGTTTCACCGCACATAATATGACAAATTAAATTGCTTTGGAGAAATGTTAGACTTGAGTGAATCATTTTATATTTTGCTCTGATTAAAATTGTTGAAGATAAGTAAAATGAAGAGAACAAATAATTCAGCAAATATCCAGAATGAGAATGTGAATCTTTCTAGACCCTCTTTTTTAAAGCCCACTTACTGTCTTTAATATGATGAGCCACCATGGGTACATCCCTAGCAGAGGGCCAAGCATTATAACTGGGTGAACAGAAAGAGCTCACAGAAGAGGTTACTAATTTTGACCAAGTTACTCCAGCCACAACAGAATTTGTAATTTAATCAACATATACTGGTTATATTATCAAAACCACTAACCAAAATCACAAATGATGTGAAATATTCAAACTACTATATTATAACTACACCTCAATTAGAGGACCCAAATGAGCCAGCCCAAATTCTATGCAAATCAGTTCTTTAGCACCATTGTAACTTAAAAACATGGATTGGACATTGTTAGCCTGTAAATCTTCCAAATCATGGTCATTGAAGTTGTTGTACTTCATCAAAATCATGGTTCGTTGTATTAGACAATACCGCCCCGTTTCTGGGCAATACCATAATATACCGTTAGCAAACCGATGCTCAGTACAAGGGTGTACCAAGTGTCAGTACCATAAACCAACCTATACAAATACTGTATCGGCATGGTACCGACACGGGTACCAACATTGGTATTGCAAACCATGATCAAAATCAAAGAACCTCTTTGATGAAGAAGCAAGCTAGTAAATCTAAATCTTAATCGACAACTCATGCCTTCCACATAGGGTCAGATTTCAGGTCAAGGAACCAATATGATCAATCAAAATTGGAGAATATTTTATCACAAGCTGTCAACTTAATGTAATATGCTAAACTGGGCAACCCTGACCTAGCGAGGAACCTGCCAGGATACTAAAACAAAATGATTTATAAAAATAAAAACCCATTTATAAAATCCATACTATAATAAACAGGCTTTCTCCCAGTAATCTAGCATCGATATTATGAATGCTTCATTAACATTTATTACTTTTAGGGCTTCATTCACTAATCATGGCCTTTTAGATACAAATTAGTTTATCTCCTTAACAAAGCCTCATAATATCTTTGCTGCATGCACTTAGTTTATCTCGAATAATTTACCATTACTTATCCTTGATGGTGTAACTCCTATAGTTTTTTTCTAATGAAACCATCTCTAGTTCTCCTTTTTGAATGGCACATTTACATCAAATTTTTCATCTTTGCCACTCATCTTAGGTCATCTTTGCTCTCCAAGTTATCATTATCTGTTTCCTGATATAGTACATCAAATCTCAGTTGTCATTTTTTTATGATGCAATTTTTTTTATTATTATCATCAAAAGAACCAGTTGACATTATTTGATTAATCTGATTTTAAACCTGTGGAAATGCTAATTATGTTTGATGTCTCATTTATAACAAGCATGCCCTTGAATTCAAGTCAGTAAGCTGATGTCTGAGATTAACCATGATAGCTTGCCCTTTTGAGTATCTTGGCGTTCACATATAGAACAAGGCATGGCGCAACAGCATTTCAGGTTTTCGTGTCTATTGATTTTGTTTATATAAAACTGGTTAAGAAATATAAATGTACACATATAGCTGCAAGTATAATTTCAAAGAGACATAAGCCGTCCACCAAGCAAAAAGTTTGGCATGAAATATCATGAATTAGATAATTTATTACATAAAGATGGTTTGCGATGAAAAGCTCAGCAGAATTTGTTAGTTTCTGGCCCCCTTTCTAAACCATGCAGCCTATAGTATACAAATTGGATGGTGATTGATCACAATTCTCCAGCTACATTTCACCTACTAACCACAAAAAGAATTCTGCTTGCACAGAAATTGTAGAGCCGTGATATAATAATTATTTTTTTTTGTGTGTGTGTATGTGTGTGAAACATGCATGTTCAATGATATGTGGATTGTCCATGAGATATGTACACATACTAGATTTTCAAAAAGGACGAATACTATATATTTCAATTATAAAACAAACAAGAAATTGAGAAACATGCACATAGACATTAATAGAATTGTCTGCAAGTTATGAACTCAACAAACTAATCCAACCGAAATGCTTAAGATCATGGACCAAAACCTTCCAACATTATTTGTGGAAAGAGGACAGACACCCCAGTTACGTATCAATACTGTCATGAAAGCAACCCAAAAGTGACACATCAACAAACACTGAAACCAAAGAATTAGGACTAAATAAATTGGCATACTCACAAGAAAGAAGTTCTGAGACTCATAAAAGATTTGAAGAATCTGCTCACGTTTCTCCTCCGAAGAGAGGTCTCTTTTCTTTGACTAAGAAGCAGATGTGAATAATAAGTTAGACTTCTAAATCACATACAACAATGCAAAAGTTACATACGTGTTGTTAAGGGTTGCTGTTCTAAATGGGACATAGAGTTCACTGAAAGCAGACATTTGTGCAAAGAAAATTACAAAACATATAAGCATTGTTATATGCATGCAAAACTAGAATGTATTGTCCATGATCCTTTGATAGACATCCATGTTTATTTTCTGTTTTCCCAAAGGAAATTACCTGCATTTTCTTTCTTCCCCTACTTTTTTGTCAGACTGATGCTGAATTTTCAAATCTGCAGATATTCCTTTTTTTACTTGATCACTTTGCTCTCTAGCATGCTGGAGTAGTGGCATTTTGGGACATATGGACATGACATGAGATGGCAGCAGACTTCTCAACACTTTGACAAACAAATCAAAGCATCCTATTCATATTTCATGGACACTTGTGCATGACACTTCCACTTTCAACCAGTTTATTTAGTATACAGTACAATAACTAGTAAAGTTTGTGTAGTACTTAGATATTTATTTAGGGTAACATATATATATTTATTGTATTGCATGGAGATGTTACGGTGTTAGATTTTGGACATTGGTGTCAAAGTCTTTGAGATAACAGTCGAAGCATTTTTTGGAGACATATCTTTATCCTGCAATAAAAATTAGAAGTTATTCGCAATTCTAGTGAACAAAGTTTCATTACATTAATGGTTTTTATCTCCATAATTTAAGCTAAATATCTGTAAATTTTCTTTCAACCTATGATATTCTATAAGCTGGTTTGAACGTAACCAAACTGAATATAATTAACTGTTTTATATACTTCTCTCATTCATGATTTTTTTGGGGATTGATTGGTTGCATGTGCAGAGGACAGTTCAGATAACAATGCACCAGTTCGAAATATCTGATTGTTAGGGAAGTCATATGAAAGGTTTTGACAAAAATATGCACTAATCTCTAGTCACTTTCTCCATATTTGAAGCAGAAAATGTTTTTCCAGCCAGGATCACCAATCTTCTCATGTTGTTCCTCCAGCTTCAGCATCACTTCCCTCCAAAAAAAATACCATCAGATGCTCACAGTTAGGTTCACCAGCAGTGATCATATCACTCCCAAGGGAGTTCTGCCAAGTGCAAACAGCCCAATGCCAATAGGTTTCATCAAAAGGTGTTCCACCAGGTGAACTTGCTGTTAGACAAAGGAAACATGAATAAGGATGAGTAGTTGACAAACCAGGCATCCCCACCTCCATTTTACCCCATTTCATTTCTTTTCCATAGCTTTCTCAGCAACCATAAACATGGCCAAGATGATGCTTAGCCTTTCTAACTCCACCAACTTAGTATCATGTATCTAACATCTTTTTCCCTTTTTTTCTGCTGCAACTTGTGTGAATAACCATTTCCACCACTCTACCACCCAACATTGCATCATGGAAACTTATCCCTGCTCTAACTTTAGAATAACCTACCATTCTCTCATCTCTATGTACAAACACATAATCTTTGTTGAAACTGGCGCTATATTTTGCCGTCAAAAAAGCCAAGCAAAAGGAAGTGAGATAAATTATGTATCCTTTGGATAACCACTAGATTTAGATATTTCCACATCCACCCCGCCAAAATTCTCTTCCTTAACCAAACTTTCTTAGCAACCAAACATCGCATAGAAACATCGCATAGAGGTATCACATTTTCTGTTCATGAATGTCTACTTATAGCTAGATCATATCTCAGAACAAGCCATTAGGAAGAAACTATCCAAAAGAAAAAGAAAGAGGTTGGACGAAGGAGTAGCTAATTGGGGACATCGATTGATCTCCTAACGCTCCCCAATCCATAGATCACACTATATCTTACACCATCTTGAGCGAAATCAAGAATCAAAGACATGATCGAAAAGGTTCTTTTGTTTTTTTCTTAACAAAACAAAGAGAGAAACAGGCAAATCAAGAAAGTGCATCAAGAAACCCTCATTGATGGAAATATCCGGCGCAAAAAATAAATAAATACCGCGATTGATCGATCCGATGGAGGAGAGATCAGATTAATGGAGAAATATCTAAAAATCTGATTAAAAAAAGATAAGAGACCGGATCGAAGAAATATACCATTGGAACGGGCGGGAGTCAAGGAGGCGAGAAGAGGGGATACCGCCGGAAAGAGGGGAGGCGGTGGAGGCGATGGCGTTGGCGGGAGTTCGAAAGTTCTGTGCTTTGAAGCGGTGATCGGCTCACAGACCCTCTCCAGTCCGATCCGACGGCCCTCCGTGATTGTATTCTCAAATTTTCCTTTTTGGGTTTTTTTTTTTCACGAAAAGCATTTTTCTTTCTAAAAATATAATTTCTAAGAAGGAAATTGCTAGAAATAAGATGTCTTTTCACATATTTGGTTGACAATGAAAAAGTGATAGAACACTTATGTTTGGTTGATCATCTATTTTTCTAGAAAAATTATATATAATTTCTATTATACCCTTAATAAAAATTAGATCTTTAATGTCTCTTTAATACTTTTTAATGCTGAAGGGTCTTTTTGGAAAAAATAAATAGATTCTCGCCTTATAGAAAAGTAACATTTCCATATTTTTTATGGGAAAGACTTTTCCATAAAATGTACGAATCATATTCCCATGGGAATACAATTTTTCTGTCTCTCTCTTTTGAAAGTTTCAACCAAATAAATGGCATCTCATTACTTTTCTGTTGACCACATTTTTCTTCCTTCTTTTCTCACGAACCAAATAAACCCTTTGGGGTTGGCCCGACTGTTACCACTCAAACAGGGAAGAAACAGACTGGACCGCAAAGATCGAAGCCATTGGTCGAACCCACCATCCACCAGGGATTCAGACATTTAATGCCACCTAGAAAACAAAGGAAACAAATAAAGAAAAGGCGCAGCGGTCAAGATCTTCGAGAAAGAATCAGATAGAAAAACTAAAGTGAAAGGTTCCCGCTTTTCTTTTCATTTCTTTACTTTCTTTTCTTTTCTTTCTTTTTTTTCGGATGATTTATATATTTTTAGTAGAAATACCTCCAATAAAATTAAAAAATAATAAGTTTCGGAGCGTTCTACACAACTTCCTTTTCCCAACCTATAGAGTACCTCCAGAATGGCTGGCCACATACGAAGTCATTCAGTCTGCGACCTTATTTGTCACGCCCCCGCCTACGCGGAGCACGTGAGGCACCCAGGATTAGGAGACACCCTCCTCATATGCCCAGGCTCTAGAACAAGTCTTTCCGATGTGGGACTATTGAGCCTCACGCCCTTCCTACCATCGGACAAGAGTCATCCTCGACTCTGATACCAAATGTCACGCTCCTGCTTGCGCAGGGCACGTGAGGCACCCAATGCCCATGTGAGGGCCACATGAGGAGGGACCGCGGGGCTCCCCTATCAGATATTGTCCGGTTCCGGAGCTTACGCAAGCATCCTTCACCCCTCCCCGAGCTTCACGCAAGCATCTTTCACCCCTTCCCGATTTTGTTTTCCTCCCAAAACGCGTCTGCAAGATTAGGAGACACCTGCCTCATATGCCCAGGCTCTGAAATGAGTTTTTCCGATGTGGGACTATTGGGCCTCACACCC
>JAOXJJ010000725.1:3040142-3065862 GCA_025769935.1 Phoenix roebelenii | reverse complement strand
ATTGTCCGGTTCCGGGGCTTCACGCAAGCGTCCTTCACCCCTCCCCGGTTTTGTTTTCCTCCCAAAACACGTCTGCAGGATTAAAAGACACCCGCCTCATATGCCCAGGCTCTATAACGAGTCTTTCCAATGTGGCCCCCATTCAGTCTGCAACTCTATTTGTCTCTCTGAAAATATATTTGGTCCGAAAAGCCACTCCATTACTCAACATAGCCCAAATATTCCGAAGCAGAGTGTGTCCTCTCTTTCTCGCTGCTACTGGAGCCATTTTTAATTCAACCGATCGTAGTGGTCGAGTCGTCCTCAAGTATGACAGAGCCAGCCTGCAACACTAGTCGAGCATGGCTCGAGCCAGTCCATACTGCCTTCAACTCTGCACCAGAAACTAAAGTATCGAAGATCTGACAGTCTGCTACCACCCTGGCGTAGGTGAAAGGTTCCTTACACAGCACAAATTATTACTACAAGTAAGCTATGATGAAGATGGTGGCTAATTAACATCCCGAAACCATGGTTGAGATGTTGAGTCTACCTACTGCTCGAGCCCACATTGTAGGCTTCAAATTTGAGTCCAGGTCTATCCAAACGCCAATCGTAATAGTTTGCACTCTCATCAAGCTGAGCCGGTCTGTTCCTGCCTATCGAGACAAAATGGTGATGTCGTGGTGATGACGTCACAACCATCATCGATCCGAATAATGAAAACCAGATTTTTCTTAGCGTAACACATTAGGTTGACAAGATTTGCGTAACACATTAGTTTGACGGACTTTCATCCAACAGGAGCCATTAAGTAATATACCGACGCTCTCTAAAGTCTCCATGGGATGGCACCGTACTATTTATGTAGGAAACAAGTGGTTGGGGTTACCTGTACCAACATCCCAGCGCATTATTGGCGCGGCACCAACCAGACTCCGACCTGAAATCTCAGTCATCGGAGTCCACAAACTTGCATCAGTTCTCAGGACAGGTTGGGCATAGAGTCGATGAGGGCAAACCAAGCTAGATAGATCCAAGTATCATTAGACAAATGATGGATTTTGATCATATTAATTATACATTAAGCTAATCTGTATGAGATCTATGGCATGCGATACTATGTCATATGATCATGTATGTTTTTTTTTTTTTTTTTTGGCTGAAAACTGGTGCTTCATACAGTTCGAGTACGGATACATCCAATAAAATCAGAAAATAACAAGTCTCGAAGTACTCTCGGCAACTTCTTCTCTTCGGCCCACAGAGTGCCTCCAAAATGCCAGCCACATAAGAAGCCATCCAGAATGCAACGCTATTGATCTCTCTAAACACATGTCTAGCCTGAAAGTCCACTCCGTCGCTTACCATAGCCTAAATGTCTCGAAGCAGGGGGCGCCCTTCTCCACCGCCACCCAAGCCGTCCTAAATTTAACTGATCACGGTAGCTAAATTCCCCTCTAAAATAACTGAGCTGACTTGCAGCACGCGTCGAGCATGTCTCGGGCCGACCCAAGCTGTCTGCAGCTCTGCTCTAGAAACTAAGGTATCGAAGATATGGCAACCACGAGCAGCGGCAACCTGAAAGTTTGGGCTCCGATGACGAATTCGGTACCACCTCTCCTGCCACCATCCAGCACTAAACCATCGAAATTGACCTTCAGGAAGCTCGAGGGTAAGAGCTCCCAGGTGAAAAACACCAAGCAAGGCGATACCTGAGCAGAATAGGCCCCCAGGTATCCCGAACTGTTAAAGGCCCATGAGCTGAGTCTGCGTGCGTGATCTCTATTGCCTGTGCCCAAGCACGCTCCACAATGGTCCTTGAGGACGGACTATTCATGCATGCTCTTGATCCAAAGTCTCTGGCCTACCAATTTCTATTGCACATGCCTATATTTTTCATCTTCATTTAATTATTGTGGTGGATACACAAAGACCCAAGGGAGAAAATTTTGGTATCTTAATGATTATTTGACCTTCTTAGCGTGCATACTTCTCCTTCTTTGGAGAAAAGAGGAAGCGTTGCTAATCTCCACATAATTTATGGAGATAATAAACATTCACCGGTGGAGGGGAGGCATGGCCAACCTTGACTGACTTTGCTAATAGAACTTAGTTGGCACCGTGCTGACATATATATTTTTTCGATCAAATAAACTCTAGCAACCCAAATGATGGATATGATCAAGATCAAAAGGCTTTCAGAGTCGTCATTTGAGTAGCAGTCAAGCTATGGGCCCAGGCTGATGGGTAAGAAATAACTTTTTTTGCCTACATACAGGTCTCATATAGCATGTAAGGGGCCCATATCAAAGTATCCGGAGAAAAAACTTTGGGTGCATTTGATTTTGTAGATACAATAACAATAAGTTAAGGCTTGGGAGGTTGGTGAGGATGGATGCTTCTCATGGTTGGACCACAGCCACCTTTGGATGCCAAACGATGCCCAAGTCAATGAAGGCAACCACGACAAATCCAAGACAGCGACTGTCTTTTTTTCTTGTTCATGATCTGGATGCAAGTGATGCTGCTGGACTTAAAGATTGAATTAAATATAAATCAACCAGACTCAAAAAGATTTTATACGCCTATTTGATTGTAATATACCATCACATTGTGATTAATAAAAATAAGAAGTCTTTTCTCAAAAGGATAAAAATTGGAAGTCAAACTTCTTTGCAGTACCCTTATAAATATATATAGATATAGATATATATATTGCCATATATAATGCTTATTTTATTGGTACTTGCTGCCTTAAAATTTCAATCCATGTTTTTTTTTTTTTGTATCACAGCCTTTAGAATAGTCATCCATCTCAATCCAATGGAGAGAGCTCTTCTCATTATTAAAATTTCTAATGTTCACCATTAAAAATCTAGGATCATGAAAGGATGCTAATATTAAATTTAGCTTTCTACAACAACTTGGTACCTAACAAGAAAGTTTCTTAACCTTAAATTGTATCTGCCCAATTTTGTGACATGAGGAAAAGTGGGCATCAATATGTTAGATTGAACTTGCCATCAAGTAGCATCAGCTTAAAATTGCAATGCTCCTAAGTGTGTTTACTTTAACAGCAAGATCTCCTAATGAAGGTTAAGGACAACCTCGGCAAAATCTCTGTTTCTGGCCTTAGTAGAGTCAAGATTTAGTTTTAAGGTAACCAATCTGACAATGCTAGGAACTATGCCGACTAAACCTAGTAAGTGTTATCTTAATTAGCCTGTGCATAAATAAAATTTGTTTGGCTCTTATCTTCAAGGCTATAATTAGTTCTTTTGTAACAATACAATCTTATTAAATCTCAACATGTCATTTCTTATTGTTTTCTTTTCTCAACCTTGGATGCAACGTTAACATTGCCTTCAGTGGTCATCTATTTCTCATCTGGTCTTCCAAGTAGCATGAGAAAAACACTGCACTAAGCCATGTCTATCGATCACTTTCCGGCGTCGTGTTCTTCAAGAACCAAGCTAGAAGGAAACTTCGCCACCCACATCAAAATCACCAACCTACAAGGAAAAAATATTACGGTTGCAAAGCTGTTGTCATGATATCAAGTGTCCGAGTTCTTATTCCAGCTTCCAGCTGCATCGTCTCCGGCCCGTGTCCTTTTTACATTCTTTGGTTCACACTTGCTTCATCCTCGTCATCAGATAAAACAACATATTTTAAGCAAATCTAACCAATAAAATCTGTGCGAAATCTGAATCTCGTGACATTTTACTCGGTTTGATTCATAGACGCGTTCAAAAAGTGACCTTTTCCATGAAGTTTCACCTCGAGAGATTGACTCCAAACTTTTGACCCTTTAACCACCGAGATCAAATTTCTAGGCCATGGAGAACTTTCTTCCTGTCTACTCCACAAGGAGTTCATTGCACCGGTTAGAGGTTCCACCGCGCGCCGCCCTCATGTTAATTAATTGGCCCTCGGCCGTTCTATGGGTTTCTATCGAACATTTAATCTGCAAGTCGACATATCAAAACCAGTATTTACAATTTCCTAAACACAAACTTCTCCGGGGAAAGCTTCCACCACAATCTCACGAATCTCGAGGAAAGCATAAGAGTGCTTCCACGTGGATGGCAGCCAACGAAGGATGGTCCAAACTGGTGTCCATCCAGCGGTCCGGAATTCTCGACCCCGTCCATCGCTTGACGAGCAAGAAAAGTAGCAGATGGAGGAAGGAGGGGCACTAGGCCAGAGAAAAAAAAGCCCACCCCGGTTCTTTAAATATAAAACAAGGGAAATGGCGATAGGCCGTACGCGGTCAAGCGTTTCTTCTCAGGCCTTTAAAAGGACCAGCCGGCGATCCGCGCCAAGCACCATCTGTCCTCTCCATACTTCGCAGCTTCCGTGTCTCTTCCTTCCTTTCGTGTTCTATTTCTCTTGGTTGCGGTGCTTTTTGGTGTTATCTGGCTTTGAGAGGTCTAAGATGGGGAGAGCACCGTGCTGCGACAAGGCTAACGTGAAGAGAGGGCCATGGTCTCCAGAGGAAGATGCAGTCCTTAGAAACTATGTGGAGAAGCATGGGACTGGTGGGAACTGGATTGCTTTGCCCCAGAAAGCAGGTCTTTTCCTATGTTTCTAAGCCCTCTAGTCTCCCAGTTTCCTCCTTTTGAGCTGATACGCTTTTTGTTTCCAGCCCATGGTCGCATGCATGAAGTGTTCATCTTTCCGTTGCATATATGTTTGCCTTCCTATCATATATCGTAAATCCATAATGTTTGGAATTATGGGTGTTGTTCACTAAATTCTTCTTGTCCATAGTCCGCATTTCAGGATCAATTAAGAAGAAAAATTAGATTTCTTTTTCAGTTTTGCTTCTTTTTTTTTAACCCTTTTGCTTGGTTCTTACAAATATTCATTGGCAATTTTTCCTTCCTCCGTATATGTGTGCGCTAAACGTGCCACCTGAACTCAGAACTCACTTCATCTGTCTCCTTGTTTCAGGGCTCAAACGCTGCGGGAAGAGCTGCCGCCTCCGATGGCTTAATTACCTCCGGCCAGACATCAAGCACGGCGGCTTCACGGAGCAAGAAGACATCGCCATCTTCGCTCTCTACAACCAAATTGGAAGCAGGTACTGCAGACTCTCCACATATACATAATTCAAGCCTTTTAATTCAAAGCAAATTCGCTCATCTTTTTCTTTTGAAACAGGTGGTCTGTTATTGCTTCCAAACTGCCAGGAAGAACTGACAATGATGTCAAGAATTATTGGAACACCAAGCTCAAGAAGAAGGTGATGGCGGGACAAATTGGTCTTCCCACCACCATCACCTCCTCCTCCCCCTCCTCCTCCACCTCCACCGCCCACATTCATCACAGCCCGTCGCCGGCGCCACCACCCCAACCTCCTCTCCTCCCCGCCATCAAAACCGAGGCCTACAGCAGCGGCGAGCAACGCCTCGACAGCAACGTCGACTTCACCCAGAAGCTGTACTCGGAGATCGCACAGTTCTCGACCACGGGACTGATGGAGCAGCCCGATTTCGGAGGCAGCGTGAGCGTGTCCCCGTCGGAAGACATCTCGGCAGCCTCGTCGTCGTCCATCACAGCGGACAACAGCAGCAGCAATGGCTGCGTTAATTGGTCTACCGATGGCGTTGGTGGTTACGATGCCTTCCTCTCGGAGCTTGGTTTCGGACCGACTGGTGACTTCTTCGGTGGCTTTGGATCCCAGTGGAGGACGGAAGAGGTGTCTCCGTACTACTACTCGGACCTAGCCACCATGTGAGCTGCTATTGAGATCGAGCAACGAGGTTTTTACCAAAGTGTCACAGATTCGTAGCAAAGCCATGGAATAGAGAAGGCCAGTTAGAAAGATCACAAAGTAGCTATAGAATAGTGGCAGTTCTTGACTCGGATGCTTTACTTTGTTTTCTTTGTAATTTGAATGTTGGGTTGGGCTGGTATACTGGAAACATTGATGTAAATGAAGAGGGAAGGATTGGATTTTAGATGAAGTCATTAGAGCTTGACATCTAACTTCTGTTAATGGTGTTCCCATTTCAATTATCAATAGTTAATTACGGTCTTTAACTTCTAGAATGTTTCATGTTTCATCATTTTGAGACCTTGTCTTTTGGACCCAGGCAATGAAATGTACATGAGTAAGGCCCTGGTCAGCGAGATTGTTTTTACCTTCTGGCTGCCGCTCAGAGGTCACGAAAGCTGCATGGGTGGTGGAACGGGAACGGATATTTGAATATTTTATCTATTTTTAAATCTAATGTTGTAATTTCATCCGATTGGTGAATTTTCTTATCCGAACTTGATCCGATTTTGAAATCAAGCACAACTAGATCCAAATACCCGATGGTTAGTACTCCTGATACACTTTGTATTCGATATAAAGTCAAATTAGAAACTTCATGAAATAATTTGGATCATCTCATATTCACTCAATAACAAATCTAGGGTACACATTATTTTGGATATATTTATTAGATGAGTTGGTATGAATTATGTTATAAAAATTATGAATGATATGCTATTTGTATTAAAAAAATTGAAATAAATTAAAATCGGAGCGTAAAAATCAAGCGGAATCGGGTGAGATTTTTATGAAATTTTTTCCGTCCGAACACAGGATTAGGATACAAGCAATGGGGATGAAACGATGGCTGGAATCGGTGAACTGTGAATAGGGCTCTTCAAATGCATACGAGGAACGACGGAAGAGGAAAAATGTCAGGGGTATTTTGGTCTCTTTATGGCATTTCAAATGTCGATGGACTGTTTATTAAAAGAACAGTCAACAGGGACTATTCGTTAGAAACGGGTCTAACTTTGGACTGCTGAGCAACTTCCCCAAAATTAAACGGCTTTCAATTTATCAATTTTGATTTGGGTTTCATGGGTTTTCTTTTGGTGATGCTTATGATTTTTGATTTCTGAAATTGTTCAGATTTGATTTTGATTTTGGAGAACAACAGTGCGTTTTCAATTTTTTCACTGACTAAACCAAATCCATCCTATTGATGTAAAACGGTCGGTTCAGAGCTCAGAAAACAAAAGAAACGCAGCCATCGGAGGCTTTCCAAAACTTCCGAGATTTCCTCTCCCATTCTTCTTTATATTTTGCCACTTGGGTTTTCATCTTATTTAAGTACCAATAATATAATGGGCCCATAAGTACTTCTTATTTAGTTATTTATTTTACCTCTTGGTGGTCTTCGCTTTGTTTCATGAAAGGACAACGTGGAGGTTTGAATATGTCAGAGCATCAGTTTCGCAGAACCTTCAGCCATGCCTATCAAACTTGTCATATTTCTAAGGAGTTCAATTCTTCTTAAGTCCATATCTCGCAAGGTGATATTTTAATAAAGTTTTTTAATAATATTGGCCATCTTATTCATTAATGTTGCCATCCTAGTCACTGCTTATTTATCAGAGATTTCTTAGTCACAACTGCTGCTTTGATTTTCATTCTACACACGACGGATGCTATAGAAGCATAATTTCAACAATAATACTGCAGTGATGTGGCACCTTCATAGTTTATATCATTTTGCCAGCACCGAACAATGACTTCATTTAGCACAATAATATTCATTTCAATGCTTATAGTGAATTGTGTTGCATACATGCACTTAATCATATTGTGCTAACTAAAAATATAGTGGACATAAAATTTGAATGGATTTGAATTCTTAGCCTGACGAGTCCATCAGAGCTTGAACGGGAGGAGTATATGAGGACTCGTACGGACGTGTGTTTAGTCGTACATCGGTTATTTACTGGATAGATCTTGGATATTTATACAGGATCAAGAAACCAAATAATACCTTCCGACTAGCCATTTTGGACGAGGTCCTGAGTTGTTACATACAACCTATTACCGTGTTAATTAGATTTCTTTCTTTTGAAACAAAATAATGATCCCATACGTATGCCACACTTGTAGAAGATGTTCAAAACATGCATTCATGATTAAGGAAATGAGATCCAAGAACACTCCACTAGAAATTTAAACAACAGATGTAGCTTTTAGCATATGAGTTATTTTTTCAATTTAAGATACAATAAGGGTGATTTCTAAGATAAAAGGAATACGACGAGAGTGGTTAACTTGGTTGATTTATGCATCCAAATTCTAAACTCAGCCAACCTTGGGTATTTGGTTGCTAAGATTTACCTTTGCTGAAAAGCCCTACTTGTTATTTTATGAGCTACAAACACCAACAGTTGAACCCCTCTTATTCTAATATAATCCTACATTTATGCATTTTGCAAGAGATAATGCTTCCTAATTATTTTTGCAAAGCAATGCCACATCATCCTCTTATTTAAAACAAATGCACTACTTTTAAGTTACATAAGACATTGCAATCTTGACAAGCTTCCCATTCCCAAAGTTTTTGACCTTTTCTCCTAGAGCAGGGACATCATGTTAGGTGATTGATCTCATGGAGTACTAGATGATTCATCCATAGAGAACCTGAAGTGTCATGAGAAAAGATTCATGTTGGCCGACTGGTTTTGACTGGCTCCTACATAATCTTTAATTAGATCTAGCATCAGCTAGGCATGGCTCAAAAATTATCCGAGTGCTGGACTCTTAATTTAACTACACCGTTCGAACTAGATGAATAAGACAAATTAATAGGTTCGCATGTTTTAGCTAAGCATGTCTTGTGTAGATTAATGAAATAAAACCCTAATGCAAACTCCCCTATAGGTAGTCACACTATGGTATCATCATTTCATTTCATTGGACTAGGAAATAAACACATTTTAGTATTTCAACCATGGTACTCGACACATTTCAAGTTCGATAAGCGGTCTCCTTTTAACATGTAATACAACAAATTACACGGACTCATGCGAGTGTAATTGTGCAAACAAGGATATAAAAACATGCAGGCCAGTTGGTGAGGGATTAGTGAGAAGTTAGTCAAGGAATGGGACCCTTAATTTTTTTTCCCTTCACTTACAATGACTAAAGACAGTAGAGATGATGGTGGCTGGATTGATCTTTTTTATCTCTAGTTGTTTGGTCCATTAATAGTCCATGCTCGCGAATCTTTTCTCTAGACATGCAGACGAGTGGTGAGTTCACAAAGTGACGGTCGGCTGTCTTTTGGAGTGGATGCCTAACTTTAATTGGGCACATAGTTCTCCAACCTGACTACAAAATAAAGGAGAAGGCAACATGCGTGCATGACTACAAGTTTTAGAAACATTGAAATCTTGTAGATAGGATCATTATGTGATTCAACTTGGAAATGTTGCTTCTTAATTGAATAGGGATATAAAGTATTTACCGATTTTAAGCAGCTTATACAGTTGTTCATGCTCACTCTCCCACCCCCAACAAAAAAAAAAGAAAAAAGAAAGGAAAAAGAGCGAAGAGCTTGTACATATATATATACGAATCTGATATAGAGTTGTATTATCTTTTTTTACATATATTTCAAGCTCTACTCTACCATACAACCAAAGTACTTTGCTTGTCCATTGCAAGCCCTACTTCTCTGCTGAAGAAGGAATATCTTCTCCTATCTAACAACCCTTCCTTTCTGGATGGCCGCTTATGTGTCTAACCATTCAGGAAGTATCCTGTGGTTAGAGGAGGAAGAGTTGCCTCGAGCACTCCACGAGCTCGTATTTTTTGAAAAAAAAAAAGAAAGTGGAGGAAAACAACCCTTCCTTCCTCAAATTTGGTTTTACTACACTTTGGTGGAATTTCAACCTTCCATCAAATTTTTCCTCCTCTTGTACGTTGCACATGCAGGGTTCGACTGCAATTGAACCTTGGTAGAAGCAACAAGCTGCGGACGTCTAAGGGATAAAAAGAGGCAATTACGTGGCCTTTTCTATCAAAAATGGTCGAACATTGTAAGGTTTAAGAAATACTCAATCTACCACCTGGATTTTAAAGATGCAATTTATAAAATTAATGTGATTGTGACAATATATTAAAGCTAGACGTCATTTAATAAGAAAAACTGGGTCTTTAAAGTAGAAGGTATGGATATTGCCACGTTCTGTCCCTTTTATGGTTATCCACAACTTTTGACCTGCAAATACATGCAACTTTAGTATTTTTAGTGCCATGTCTTAATCATCCACGCATCTGGTAAATAATCTCGAGCAAACTTTGCTTTGGTTCATAAACAACCACTATAGGACACCACCAAAAAAAAAAAAAAAAAGAAGAAACCAATCTTGAAAGATATATGCTTTCATGCTACTTGACACTCACGCCTAACAAGTTCTATAAGGAAATCTATGGCTCTCCCTATGCAATGTTTGGGTCCTCATAGTTATCTCACTTCTTTTGAGAGGCACCACCTTCTTATTCCTCAAGGTCAATTTTAATGAGAGTGTGATAAAAAAAGGTGTTTTTAGCAGGCTCTATTGTATGAAGCGATAGTGGTGCATTATTAGCCGTAGGCAGTGTTAGAACTTTTGATACTACAATTATAATGGTGGAGTCATGTGCAACTTGAAAAGGTTTTAATTATGCTATATACGTATTAAGAGCTTCACATATTTAGATAGAAGGAGACTCTATGCATGATAGTTATTCGATAGCTTTCTGATCCATCTCTTATTGACAGAAGACTTCATCCACTCTCATAAGATTGTTGGCGAATGATGCGTTCATTGCTATGAAATGAGATTTCCCATATTTACAGAAAAGTTAACAACGCAGCTGATTATAATGACATCTTATGTGGTAAACTATACAAGATTTACATTATAGGTTTCTTCGGCAAATCTTCCACTCAGCTTTTTGATATTTTATTTTCTAATTCTCATAAATAAATTTATACTTAATTTTTTTAAATCATTCGATTTATCAAAAAAAATATGTCCATGCATGCACATATGAGGTATGTAGGATATCCATGCATACTTGTTAAAACCTTGATCAAAATCCTCTGTTTCTCCATGGTTTATTTCCCCAAAGTCACAAGGTTAGTGGCTAGTGATGATGCGGCCAAAGATGATGTTACTTTCTTGAAGGAAGCTGATTTCCTTTGAACAAGTGATGTAGTCAAATGCGCACGTTACCTTGACATTTGGAACCCTACTTTTTTTCTAGGTCAAGCATGCAACATGCAATGAATTGTTTAAAATTTGTAGGACTCCAATTTTCAGCTGTAAGGCTTGACATGAGAACGACCGAGTCATGGGGCAGCACCATCCCATTAATGACATGGAAAGCAAACGATTGAAGGAAGACAAAGGAGGGGGCACAGCTTTAGAAATTCATGCCTTGCTTGCAATAAATTCCTAGTATACTCATGTACGGTTTAAAAACCCTTTGTCCTTTACTTCTAGGAACCTTCCTATCATTCAAGAGATTCTACCATTATTAACTTCATTGCAGCTTACTTATAAAAACAGGTCATAAATTAGTATATCCTCGGGCTTACTCGTCATAGAGTGCCTTTATTTATTTATTAGGGGTAGGGTTGAAATTGGATACCGACTAAACATATATGAATTCAAATCAGGTACCAAAACAATAGATATAAATATGAATACAAATCAAATAATTAATCTTTATAATCATAAAATTAAAGATATTACTAAAAAGATGATAAATAAAGTTAATAGTATATTAATGTGGTCATTTATTGTTTTTAAAATTTATAAGTACTGTATAGAATTAAATAGGGTTAAAAATAGGGTCGGATAGTTTTCACTTCATATCTACGGCCGTTTTTCTTAGCCGATGTAGATACGAATATAGGTATTAGTTAGATGCTTAAATTTCTATTCATATTTGGATAGATTTGGATATAAAAATAGATCCGGACGAATACCATCCGAAACACTTTCATCTCTATTTAGGGATAGCAAAATTTTTGGAAGCTGAACATGAACTTGGGTTGGGATATATCAATGGCCGATGCCACTCGATGTATTTAACCAAGATATCTATAAGGCCGCCTGATGCAACAAAAAGAAGAAGAAGAAGCAGTCGCAGCAACTTATATTCAGAGATTCTAAAATAATTGGTTTCTTCAAATTAAGGGGAAGAAAAAGCTGTCCTAGTATCTGTTTCCACATGTATCTCTACCTACAAATTAAACACTATAAACTCATCATAGCCTTTTTTTTTTTTTTTTTAAAGAATTTGTATTTGTCTCCAAGGCAGTACAAGTTGGTGAATATTCCTCTCACATTGGAAGACCTAAAAAGGCTGTTTCCTGTGAAATATTCAGGAGAGGCCTCAAACAAAACTCCTAGGCAGAAAGAAAGCAAAATCCCTCGTATAAACTTCAGTATCAAGTGGGGCCAATCAGCCTTAATTGTGGGCATTTATTTTGCTTGTCGTGAAGTAAGACTTAATCAGTGGATGCAAAATCTTAGCTTAAATTGCCTGTCTCTGTCGTCCTCGTAATAAAAATTAGACCGGGTCTTGGCTCCCTGTATATATGAAGGCACCAAGAATTGGTCAGCTGATCTAAGCCACTCAAATGATGCATTTTATATTCAAGCCACAGCTTGTTTGAATCCTTAACAAGAACATGAGCCAATTGAAATGGTAGCTTGACAAACCCCTTAGTCCATTTGTTATGTTAAAGTCAATAGCAATGACTTCTTCTATTATCTTAACCTCAAAAAATAAAAAAACAGAAAAAAAAAACAAAAAAAGGCATCTTCTATTATATCTATCACTTTATATTCTGTCTTTTCAAGTTTAACAATCATTTTGCTCGATCGTATCTATCCGTATCCAGTTCCAAGTCAATGGATCAATCATCTTACAATTAACTTCAATCATTAGGTTTGAGCTTCCCTCATGAGATGGCAGTTTCACATACAATGTTATCCTTGCTGTATAATTAATCATTATAGTAATGAAATATTAGATTAGCTGTTGCTAAGGTTTGAATTCTTCCATTAAAGTTTCAAAATGGCATCTTTCGTCCTTAGTTTTACTAGTTCGTAAAATTTTTGGGTGGAGATCGATGCTTCTTATCTGTTTTTCCTTTCAAGAAATCTTATTTGTTTATCATCTTGTCTTGAAAAAAAATATTGGTGGCTGAATTTTTTGAAGTCCTCCAAACTTAGAACTTCAGCTTTTCTTTAATTCATGTTGGATATAGTATCTCATTTTATCAATAGTTGGGTTTCAACAATCTCTAGACCTCGTCTTTTCAAATAGCTAGAAGGGTGCCAAGCAAGTCTGGCATGCACCCATTTCAACCAACTAGAAATGTCATCATTTAAGAAGTAATTTAGGTGTTAAAAAAGCATGTACGGCCAATCACATCAAAAAAGACCAAAGCATGGATGATTTGTTAATGCATGGTTATTCGTATGCAAAACATCAAAGCATCATATCTATATATTCTCATGCAACTTTGTGTATGTTCAACAATATCTAGACCTTGCCTTTTTGAATAGCCAAAGGGTGCCAAGCAAATCCGGCACAATCTAAAATTCTAAGGTGCCCGTTTCAAACATCTAGAAAGTGTTGTATTAAATTAAATATTTTAAATTTTGAAAACCGCATGCCAAACTAAACAAGCTACGGCTAACCAAATATTTGACTTGATCAACGGCCAAGTGCCAAGCATCTGCGCACAAGCAAGAGAACAAACATGAAAAGATCCCCAAAGAAAGCACGCCAAGACAAGTGTCATGCATCCACGCGCAAGAGCAAGGAGCACAAGAAGATACGTCATCAATCCGTAAAAGGAGAGTCTGTTTCTTTTGACTCGCCTAAGCCTATATAAAGGGCTCTAGGGATCATTTCAAATGTAATAAAAAATTCTTCTTCTCCCTCTTATTCTTATTCTCTTCTCCACATAATTTTAATTATATTTTTGAATTTCTTTTGAGCTATCTGCAAGCGTGAACGTGCTATTTTTTCTTCCCTGGAGGCGCACTGACGGAGAAGATGTGGTTCTGTACTGAATTGTCGTATCTCTAGGAATCTATGCCAACGGACCCATGCGCGAGGGCATAAACTTTTCTAGGATAACGCATCAGCGTACTTCGATCCACATACCATATTTTTTTTTTTATTTCTTCATTTTATTATTCTATTTTCAAGTAAATAATTTGCTAATTTATTTTTTTATTTACTGTATATGAATATGAGAAATATTCAATTATTGATTTATCAATTATATTTGTGCATCTAGGCCCTATAACCATGCCTGCTTATGCATCACTTGCAATAAATCCATGCACATGTAGCTTTTTGTTTCCTTCCCACTCATGGAAGTCATTCACACGTGAAGACTTAGTTGCAATTCAAGAGAAGAATGACTTGTGTCGGCATAAGTTATAGTCAATCGGGCGAATTGCCGTCTTCTCAAATTAAGAAGTGAAGTACAAGGCTTAGAAAAAGTGATGCAAGATCTTAGAAAATCTCCTAAAAGTAAAGCATTGTGGCCATTAACGTACATATGGATTGAGCTTATGATAAAATCGGATGGGCTTATCTCTTTGGAGTTTTCCGTCACCATGGCTTCCATTAAGTTTATTGAATGGATTATGAGTTGTGCATGAACCAAAGTTTCTCGATCCTTGTTAATGGTTAATTTGCCAAATGGTTATTTCTACTCTTCTATGGGACCAAGGGGCCGCCTTCTCTCCTCTTGTTTGTTTATTCTCTATTTAGATGTTTTTTCAAGAAAGCTGAATTATTAGATTGTTGTTGAGAAATAATAATCCCACATCTGATAGGTTAAAGACAATTGCGGTGCTCCTATGCTTTTAGGCCCATCCATTTAAATGCTCAGACTTTTTAATAGAATCTAAATATGGTATCAGGGCCCACCTTATTCCGAGTTTTGACTCATAGATTAAGAACTCTTGTGATACTTATATAATTTTGGACCTATCCATTTAAATACCCGGATTTGTAGATAAAAACCTAACAATTGCAATGGGGACTCTTAGTTGCAATGGAGGTGTTGAGAAAAAATTGAATAAGTCACATGTTCAATTCATGAATTGGACATTCAAATTGAGAATAGACTTAGGATTACGTAGGCATCTATCGATAGACTTGCGGCAAGCAACTGATTACATGCTTGATAAGTTGTATACAGGTTAGAAGGAGGGCAATGGCAATTTTTGTCAATGACAAGTAGGGTCTCCTTATCACACAACTTTCTTCCTATAATGCGTCTTGGCTTGCCCTCTCCTTGATGCCATTAAAATAAGCTTTGATGGTTTTAACTCTTTTCCATGTGACATTTGGAAGACCAAGGATGCTAAGTCGGCATCTTCTGCATTACATATTTTGCATCGCAGGAGGCCTTACGGTCTTAGATAGCCACAATGTCATCCATCTCGAAGAAGAACGAACAGTTGTCCTTCATCTCGCAAAATGCTGTGTCTAGCACCAATCATGATCTGTTCAAATTCTTGATATAAAGGACAGCTATCCATCTTCGAGATAGATGATGTGGTGGCTATCCAAAGCCATATAACTGTGCAAAACATACACCGTAGAAGATCCGAGCCGATACTTGCACTTTTTATTAAGGCATCCCTATTTTTCAAGAGGGGGATCAACCGGCTGATTTGTTAGCATAAGATGTGGCGTTGATGCCGCCTTCCAGGACCATAATTCCCTTCCTTGGACCTGCGTAATTGTTTTTTTCTAATAAGTTTTCTTAAATGTTAGCCCCCCTCTTGCCAAAAATAAAAAGGGCCCATGATCAACATGCCTATAGTATAGGCCTCATCAGCAGTTCCTTGGCCCATTTAAGTCGACTCGATGAGTAAGGCCCATTTGGCTTGTGGCACGGTTCCATATGGGCATCAAACTGTATCATCCAGGCCTGGATATCTCCACCTAGGGGTGCAAGTGAATCTGATGGACTTAGATCCAATACAAGTCCAGCTTAAAGTAGATTAATTTGTACTCGAAATTAATATCCATGAATGCATATGTTTCACCTTTCGTTTGGCCCAACTTGACATGCGAAAATTGGTCCAGAAGCCTGGATTTGTTGTTTAAAAACTCTGATCTGACATGAAGGAAACACGGGCCTATTCTCACCCACCAAATGATGGGTTTCTTCCAAAAGTCCAAATGTTAGACCTGAGACTTGAGAACCAACTCATGATTCAGTGATATTGCACAAAGCTGGTTATTTGCGTACCAAAACTTTATTTGTGACCGTGACACGAGAGAGTTCGATGATTGTGACGATGCGAGCCAGCTATCAATGGATTCAGACAATTTTTCAATGTGCACATTTATTTATTTATTGATAATAATAATGAAAAAAATAACACTCCAGATTAAAACCCTAAACTATCTGATGGTACCCAACCTTATTTGGCTCGATTCAAAAAGGCCAGCTCTACTCCGCTTTCACAACGCCAACCCCTCGGATTGCCTCGCCCTTCTCCGGCTCAACGGCTTCTTCCGTCTATTCTAACTATATAAGGGTGGCAAAAGGAAAACTCCGTCGACGTTTGCCACGCTTGAAGTAGTAATTGGTTGTTTCCCACGGAATAACCTCACATGGTTCCCTTAATCCATCCATTAAAGTCATTCCACATGGCCTTGGAGAATTTGGTAAAATGTTTGGGCTCTATATCACAAAGAAGCAACCACAATCGTTTAATCTTTTTGCCCCGGTTGGAGAAATTAAGGAGACGCAAGAAAAGGCTGTGGAAACTCGCTGTCCCCTTTTCCTTCCTTTCCCTCTGTCTCCTCTTCTTCCTCGCGAATTAATTTCGAGAGGAAACGAATCGTTCGAGGTCGAGGCGAGATCCGAAATTCCGAATCCCAAACCCTAAGACGGTGGAGGAGGAAAGGGAAAGGAGGGAAAGATGAGCGTGATCGATATATTGACGCGCGTCGACGCGATCTGTAAGAAATACGACAGATACGACGTCGAGAAGCAGCGCGCAGAGAACATCTCCGGCGATGATGCCTTCGCCCGTCTCTTCGCCGCCGTCGAGTCCGACATCGAAGCCGCTCTCCAGGTCCTCCTTCTTTTTCTCCCTTCCAGGGTTTCTTTTCCCTGATGTTTCCTTAGGGCCGCATCTTTTCTTGTCCCTGATTGGTGGATCTGTTGTGTAGAAAGCGGAGATGGCGGCCGGGGAGAAAAACAGGGCGGCGGCGGTGGCGATGAATGCCGAGATCCGGCGCACCAAGGCCCGGTTGATGGAGGAGGTGCCCAAATTGCAGAGGTTGGCGCTCAAGAAGGTCGGCTCCTTTGTCATTCTGTTCTTTTTAATTAAATATTTCCTGAAAATTACGGTTCTTGTTTTAGTTTCTGCTTTTTGAATTGTAGATTTTGGTATGTTGAGAAACTATGCAATTTTCGTTCCAAAAAAAAAAAAAACAGATAGAGAGAGAGAGAGAGAATCAATGCAGCTACTTTGGAGGATCTGTGAATCGTTTCATTTGGTATTCGCGTAAATTTGGAAATAAATTTTGATTACTCCCTATCCCATTTTCATGAATATGGTAATTTATTATCTGTATGGACATGTTCTTCTGGATGGATGGAAATAACTGAAGTGATGAACTTGCAGGACGCTTTCAAGAATTGAAGGCCTACTTACTAATTGAAATGGGGCAGGTTTTTGATTTGTATAGGGTAGGAGGAGGGGGTTACGGTTCAGAATGAGAATTGAGAAAACGCATCAAATATTTGAGTTTTGTTGTTTAAGGCAAGTGGGTTTGGACGCTTGATTGATTCCATAGGTTTTCTGAAAGAGATCATTATAAGGAATTACAATATAGCTGTGGGTTTTGGGAGCTCTATCTAGTCATGTTGTATCAACTACCAAATCACTCAATAGTGGTATTGAATGCAAGTTGGAACTGTTTGAAATTGGTGTTTCTATCTTGATTGGTATTGGAAGTTCGAACCTTGTTGGGTTGGTGCTCTTTTAGTTAAATCTTGTTGAAGGTGCTCTTTTCAAGAATCTTCTAGCTGGCCTTCAATATGGCAGTTGTGATCTTGATTGCTACAAGATTGATCTTGGAAGAGCTTTTGGTGTCCTGGACATGGATGTTGCCTTATGGAGTGCTGTAAACTTGTCGCACCATTGACTCCCTTTATGAAATTTTATGAAATGATTACAGGATAAACTTTTATGTATGTATGCCCAGGTAAAAGTTGCAAGCAATAATGATGATGATATTTGTTGTCCTGGGTGTGATAAAATATTTTTTTTATAGATTATCATATGTCGATTTGTATATGAAGCCTGCGCTCTTGATGAAGCTTAATTTCTTACTCTCTCTTTGTTTTATGCATGTTTGAAATTGGGTAACTACTCTCTCTGTTTAGTTCAGTTTGAAAACTGAACTCAAAATTGAGACCATAAAGAATCTCTATTTCGTTCTTAGTTCCGCCATATCTATTTTCAATTATAAGAGGATAGTATTAGCATTTTGTCTCATCTGTGTCAAACTATTAATACTTAAGTTATTTATCACACATATTGTCTCGGTTGGTTTTTGGATCTTAGAAGTCTTATCCTCCCCATTGCATGCATGATTGATGCCTACTTACTAATTTGTTTATTTAACTAGAAAATTGACTCTATTATGCTTACATATTGATAGTGAATCTCAATATTAGGAAACTATAGAATCAGTCATTGAACTGTCTCGGAGTTTACAAGTTCAATGACCATTACATATTTATGTGAAGTAATTTGCTTTTGAGTTTTTAGTAAGTTGTGCTTTGCCTCTTAGGTTTCTCCTGATCATTAATTCTTTATGAAATTATATGTAGTAAAACAGCTGATGCATCTCACAAGATTCATTTTGTGGTATATTGATTTGATGCAAGTCTATTACAGGTCAAAGGTCTTTCAAAAGAAGAACTTGCAACACGGAATGATTTGGTTCTCGCACTACCAGAGAGGATCCAGTCGATTCCAGATGGGAGCACAACTGGCAACAAACAAACTGGAGGCTGGACTGCTTCAGCTTCTCGCCAAGAAATTAAATTTGACTCAACTTCAGGTTATCAGTTTATGGCTTACTAAAGGCCTACTTATTTCGATATTATTTGCAAATTTTTAGTTAAAAGTAATGATGATAGAGATAATGCAATCAAATGACACTATCTGAATTTTTATTTTTTTTAATATCTAGAACCTTGTTCACATCTAGTTGTCTTCTCTGAGTGTTTCTTTTGTAAGTTTGCCAAGGTTTCCAGATGTCTTGTTAGCTGACCCTATTTGGTCCTCTAGATGGCTATATACATATATTTTCCAAAATGATCGGATGGATTCCTGAGTTTCCCTTCTAAACTTATATTTGCATGCGCACACAACTGATGGCAATCTCATTTTCAGTAATATTACTGAATTATTCAGCTACTTCTGACAACTATAACAAATTCATTTGAAAACAGTGATAAAACCATTTGTTCGAGTACTTTGGATGTACCACTACATAAAGTGGGTCTAGAGATGGGACGAGACATGATACTGGAGCTAATTTTTTGACCAGTGATATTTGTGATATGCTACATGTTGAAGGACTCTTGTGCTATAGTACATGTGTAGCATGTAGCCACATACTGATGAAGGCCAGTTAACTAATTTTTTTATTTAAAGTTGGTTTGTGTCAATTAGGAGTTAATATGACCATTTTTTCAACATGAATTTGCCTGATTCGTTGTTAGGTAATGATGTAGCAAATGGAATATGGTGGGGACACATACCACCATTTCCAGCATGTTTATAGGCGTCACCGGCGTGCATAGCACTTTGGCCCTAGTGTTATTTTTTTGTGTATTTTCGTTTATTTATTATGTATTTTCGTCCTTATGTTAGTTGATGGTTTGTTATGACTGTGTTTAGCTGTTGTAGTGAACTATGATGTTTGATGGATCATGGGTAGTTACATGATCACTTGTGGGGATCATGGGTATAGGGGGCTATATATGGAACCCCCATGTCTCCTATTTAGTCAGAGTATTATGGAATGAAAACATTGCTTTGGCATCTGGTGGACTCCAGATCTTCTCTTTCCCCCCTTTTCTCTTCAAATCTTTTTCCCTAAATCGCCTGTACCGCATTAGTTTGGTATCAGAGCCCCCGATTTTGCCACTGTTGCCAAAACCCCTTCCTTTCTGGGCTGCAGTGGGACAGACTACAAAAAAAAATCCTTTGCTGTCTCCTTTGTTCCCGAAGAACTCTCACAGAAGTTCCACCCTGGTGTATGGCAGAGCAGCGTCGGATTCCAGGATTCAAGTGGACGCACGAGATCTACGTTGTACCCCGACCGCCTAGGACGCTGGAGCGTGTTGAAGGGCCACGCGCAAAAAAGGGAAGGAGCATCGCTTCCCTTCTTCTGTCACTGTTCCCCTCCCTTTTGATCAGTTCTCACCAGAACCAGCAAGGGGAGGCAGCTTCTCCTCTGATTTCACCAACCAGTTAGGAGTTCGTGACCGGCCATCGTCCACCACTGCAGGCCACAGGATCCACTCTGCAGCAGTAGCCACAAAGTCCGAAACCACCTCCCGAAACCGTCGAGAGGTTGAAGGAGGTTTCGGAAGGTTGAAGGAGCATTGGTTAACGGGTAAGTACCTCACCCATCATCCAGTTTATTAGCCCGGATCCGCTCTAGAGGAAAAAAAAACAAAAAAAAAACATAAAAAAAAGGCTGCACGAGAGTTGCACGTGCCTTGCCCCACGTGAGGCACACGTGCCCCCATCGCACGTGAGTCGCACAAGCTAGTGAAAAAAAACTGTTTACCTTTCTTCCTCGAGAACTCCACCGCAGCGCCGCCTCCTTGCCGACGAACAACGCCACCGAACAATGCCGCCCGAGCTCCTCCCCACGCTGTGCCCCTTTTGTCCTCGCCGCGCCGCTGCTGTCGCAGCTCCACCCCGCTCCGCCTCCTCTTCCTTACCGCCGCTCTCCTCTGCGACCGCACACGCCACTGCCTCAGTCACGCCGCCACCTCCATTTTTTCCGCTGCCTCCACCCTCCACCAACCCTCGAGTTCACCCTGTTTCTTCTCCCTCCCAGATCACCGAAACCACTCTCCTTCCCATATCTCATCCTTCAAATCCTAATCCCCTTTCTTCTTCTCCCTCCCATCTCACCGAGACCCCTCTTCCTCCGTGCCGCCACCTCCGACTTCCGTCGCCACCTCCGCCCACGTCGTCTCGCCGCTTCCATCACTTCCCAACTCTCAGTTCTCTCCCTCAAATCTTTCTTCCCCCCTCTGCGTCTCCCTCAGACGAGTGCCTTTCTTTTTTGTTGCCACGAAGGAACCCAAAGCCAGTCCAGAAGCTTCGGGTCCCTTTTATTTGTTTCCATCTCAGCCGAGTGGCCACTTCCCGCTTCCAGCTTCGGGTCCACTTTCCGCTTCAGCTTTGGCCTATTGTCAGGCGGGCCCAATTAACTCTTTGGCCTGTTGTCTCGCGGGCCCGTCCTTCGGGCCTCCACATTTCGATCCAGCACCTGCAACATATTGGGCTTCCACAAAAAAAAAGAAAATCAGGAGTTCCGCCGTCTTCTAGCGGCATCCTTCACAAATCATCGGATTCTGGTTCTACGTCCTGCACTCTGCAACATATTGCGCCTTACAAATTATTTTTTTTCAATCCTCAAGAGGCAACTAGGAAATTTTACTTAAATCTGGTGAAGCTCTAATCAATTTGAAGGATCCCACTTTCATTAGATTAGCCTGTGAAGATTTTGCATGACCCAGGCCAAGGTTGGCAGTACCTAAGGTCCTGATATTTAGTTATCACTTGTGCTAATTCGAAAGTAACCAAGACTCTATCATAAGTCTTTTATTCAAGATTGTTGATTTTAATTTGAATGTTATTTTTATATTTAGAATTTTCGTATTCTAGAGCATGACAACTCACAGCGGTACATCCTACTCACATGAGATGTCTACCAACTCAAACCAACAGGTGTTAGATGCCATTACGGCATTAGAAACCAGATTAGGGGCAAGGATTACTGACCTTGAAACTAGGCTGAACAACCGATTGACTTTGGCTGAAAATTCAATCACCAACCTCCAAGTTACTCACAACAATGGAGAGTCTGAACTTGGTGAGTTTGAACCGTCCCGCCTTAGAGGCCTTGGGCAACAACACCAGAGGGACTATCTAAGAGCGCGTGAGATACCAGATGAGCATGTCATGCGCAGTTTTAAGATCAATGCACCAAATTATGATGGTCGTCTTGACCCAAAAGTTTTCATTGACTGGCTCGCTGATATGGACCATTACTTTGAATGGTATAATCTATCTGAAGATCGCAGAGTTCGTTTTGCAAAAATGAAGCTCACTGATCCCACAAAGTTGCATTGGAATACAGTACAAAATATGCTTGCTAGAGCTAGGCAACCCCTTGTGGTACAATGGGATGAAATGAAGGAGAAATTAAAAGAAAAATATCTCCCTATATCCTATAAGAGTCGCCTGTTAGATCAGTGGCAACGACTGACTCGAGGAAACAAACCTGTGTCTGAGTACATTGCTCACTTTGATGAGTTCTTCATGCGATGCGATGCACGTGAGAGTGTGGAGTTGACCCTTTCTAGGTTTAGGTCCGGATTGCGAAATGACCTACAAAAGGTGCTTATTCTACGCAAAGTCAACTCTTTATAACATGCCTATCAACTTGTCCAAGACATCGAGCGTTACAATAATAAACCAACCTTCAGGCGTTTTGATTTAAAGGAGTCCAACCACAAGTTCACCCATGGGAGTCAACCTAACATTTGGGGTAAGCCCAATATTAGAAATCAAGCGACAGAGTCCCAGAAAATTAATGATCAAAAAAATAAGGGAATTTTAAGTGAGCCCCCCAAAGTTTCTCGAGATCAGTGTTACAGATGTTTTGGTTTTGGGCATAGAGCTAGTCAATGCCCTACTAAGAAAACACTGGTCATCGAAGAACGAAATGATGAAGGATTTGAGCTGGTCTATGAGCCTGATGTAGACCCTGAAGATTCAGATGAAGGTGAGAAGCCCAGTTCACTTGAGGGTTCCACTCCTTAGGCGTAGTTAGGTGTGTCCTTACACAACCTAAGCAAGAAGATGATGACTGAAGGCACCGATCTATATTTCACACCTATATCAAATGCGGCGAACATAGCTGTAAAGTTATCATCGACAGTGGGAGTAGCGTCAATGTTGTATCCACAAGAACCGTCAAAAAGCTACAGTTAAAGACAGTGCCTCATCCAAATCCTTATAATGTGTCTTGGGTGGACATATACCAGTCACTGAGCGTTGCCTAGTCCAAATCAACTTTTCTGAATACAACGATAAGGTCTGGTGTGATGTTATTCCCATGGATGTTGGACACATCATCTTTGGTAAACTGTGGCTTTATGATTTGGATGTGACCATTTATGGCAAATCCAACTCCTGTTCTTTTGTTTACCAAGGAAAGAAAATTCAACTAAATTCTTTGCCTCCTAGGCCTTCTATTGCTGGAAAGAAGGATGTGAAGGTTGAAAAGCGCCTTCAAATTATTAGTCCTAAAGAGTTTGAGAAAGCAGCAACCCAAGAATCCATAGTTATTGTGTTAGTTTTCAAAGAAGTTGTTCCTGATTTTCAAATAGATTTTTCGAAGGAAGTTCATCATATTCTGGAAGAATTTAAGGATATCCTTCCTGAGGACCTCCCTGATGAGCTTCCCCCTATGCATGACATTCAGCATGCCATAGACTTGGTCCCAGGGGTGACTCTCCCGAACTTGCCTCATTATAGACTCAATCCGATTGAACACGCTGAATTGAAACGGCAAGTTGATGAACTACTCCAAAAAGGGTTCATTCGGGAGAGTCTTAGCCCATGTGCGGTGCCTGCACTTCTAACGCTCAAAAAAGATGGCACCTGGAGAATGTGTGTGGATAGCAGGGCAATTAATAAGATAACGGTTAAATATCGATTTTCAATACCACGATTGGATGACATGCTTGACATGATGGCAGGTGCCACTATCTTCTACAAAATTGATCTTAAAAGTGGTTACCACCAAATCCGTATCCGTCCTAGTGATGAATGTAAAACAGCTTTCAAAACCAAGGATGGATTATACGAGTGGCTAGTCATGCCCTTTGGGTTGACAAATGCACCTAGCACATTTATGCGAATTATGACCCAAGTGCTAAGACCTTTTATGGAAAAATTTCTTGTAGTCTATTTTAATGATATCTTAATTTATAGCAAAAATAAGGAACAATACCTTGAGCACCTACATTTGGTCTGCAACTCACTAAGGAAAGAAAGCCTATATACGAATCTTAAGAAGTGTTCATTTATGACCGATCGTGTAATCTTCTTAGGGTTTGTTGTGTCTTCTAAGGGTGTTTCAGTAGACCCACAAAAGGACCAAGCTATTCTTGAATGGCCCGAACCCACTACATTATTTGAGGTGCGAAGCTTGCACGGCTTAGCCACCTTTTATAGGAGGTTCAGCAAGAATTTTAGCACGATCACTGCACCGATTACGGATTATATCCGGAAAGGTGAATTTCATTGGACCATTGCAGCCTCAAAGGCATTCCAAGAGATCAAGATTAGAATGATAGAAGTTTCGGTCATGCGCCTTCCAGATTTTACTAAAGTTTTCGAAGTCTCTTGTGATGCATCTAGTATAGGTATAGGTGGAGTCTTAAGCCAAGAAAAATATCCTATCGCATATTTCAGTGAGAAGCTGAATGATGCCAAACGGAAATATTCCACCTATGATAAAGAATTTTACGCAGTTGTACAAGCGCTGCGTCACTGGCATCACTATTTGTTACCTCAAGAGTTCGTCTTATATTCCGATCATGAAGCTTTGAGGTACTTGAATTTCTAGATTCGATTGAGTACACGACACGGAAAGTGGGCTGAATTTCTTCAAGAATATATTTTCGTGTTGTCACAAAGCAGGTATTGACAACAAGGCAGTTGATGCCTTAAGCCGACGTGTAGCATTACTTTTTTCAGTAAGCATAAAGGTTACTGGATTTGATCGTATGATTGACGATTATGCAACTTGTCCAGACTTCGCTGAGATCTATGCAAGCGTGTTAGAAGGTCGCAGCAGGGACAATAGTGATTACCTTGTGGTTGATGCTTTCCTGTTCAGAGGAAACAAGCTGTGTATTCCTCAAACGTCCCTACGAGATTTTCTTGTTGGGAACTCCATGCGGGAGGAATAGCTAGCCATTTTGGTAGAAATAAGACCATTGATATGGTCGAACAAAGATTTTATTGGCCTAGTTTAAAACGGGATGTTGCGAAAATTGTTAGTCAGTGTCGTACTTATCACTTATCCAAACAACGTAAGCAAAACACTGGCTTATATACCCCCTTCCTGTCCCAGATTGTCCTTGGCAGGACATTAGTATGGATTTTGTGCTAGGGTTGCCAAAGACTAGAAGTAAGCATGATTCCATTCTCGTGGTAGTAGATTGGTTCTTTAAGACGGCACATTTTTTGCCCACTTCCAAGACTTCTAACGCCTCCAAAGTTACGAGGATAATCTTTGACGAGGTCGTTAGGCTCCACGGGCTTCCAAAATCGATAGTGGCTGATAGAGATGTCAAATTTGTTAGTTATTTTTGGAAGACCCTCTGGAATTTTATGGGCACGAAACTTAAATATTCCATAACATATTACTCTCAGACAGATGGTCAAACTGAGGTGGTCAACCGCAACCTAGGAAACCTTCTAAGATGTTTAGTAAGTGACCATCCGGGTAATTGGGATCTTCTCCTATCCATAGCTGAATTCGCTTACAATAGCTCTGTGAACAGGACCTCTGGCTTGAGTCCTTTCGAAATTG
>JAOXJJ010000725.1:2964085-3040042 GCA_025769935.1 Phoenix roebelenii | reverse complement strand
ATATCTTGTCAGATGGCATGGTCGACCTCCGTCAGATGATACCTGGATTAGCAGAGATGAGCTTCAACGACTTGCTTTAGACCTGTTGGAGCATTACCTTCGCCAGAGGCTAACTCTTCTCAGCTGAGGGGAGTTGGTGGGGATACAGACCACCGTTTCCGACATGTTTATAGGCGTCGCCGGCGTGCACTTTGGCCTTAGTGTTATTTTCTTGTGTATTTTCGTTTATTTATTATGTATTTTCGTCCTTATATTAGTTGCTGGTTTGTTATGACTGTGTTTAGCTGTTGTAGTGAACTATGATGTTTGATGGATCATGGATAGTTACATGATCACTTGTGGGGATCATGGGTAGTTACATAGGGGGCTATATATGGAACCCCCATGTCTCCTGTTTAGTCAGAGTATTATGGAATGAAAACATTGCTTTGGCATTTGGCGGACTCCAGATCTTCTCTTTCCCCCTTTTTCTCTTCAAATCTTCTTCCCTAAATCGCCAGTCCCGCATCAGAATATCTATAAGGAACCAGAAATACAAACGAGAACCCTTGTTTTGTATGAAGATGGCTAAGGGCAAAAAATAGAACAAGTATCATGACTAGGGCTTGTGGTCGAACAAAAACATTGTGTCAAATATTTGCATTAAATAAATAATGCTGTTTATCATGGAAATAAAGCTGTGGTAGATGGCCAGAGTCGTTAGACATACTTTCATGAATATGTAGTGGCCAGTAAGGAATTCTATAGGTAGGGTCGTTATGGTAGTGACATACTGACATCAACCCTGCTATTTATTCTCACCTATTAGAATAGGAAGTCTGTTAGGATGGAAGAATTATTCATGTTACTGCTGTTAGCTGTTTTTTAAATAACAAAATGGATTACCTTAGCTGTAAGATTTCACTATTTTAATCTTTCACTCTTGATAATACTTGTGGCTTTCAAATGCTCTCATACCTGAGTAACTAGAATTTTCTAGCATCTGTTTAACATGCACTTTAGAATATTGCTCCTACACGCTTTGCAGTACTTGCAAAATCCAGCCCCTGCTCCACCCTGCCACCCCCGCTTTTTTCAAGTCAATATTTATTTCATTGGTGCCAGGATCTATTATAATAAGTTATTTCGACCCTAATATTTCATTTTACAAGTTTGTTTGTCATTTAGTTCTTGTATTCTGCAAACCAAGTAAGCTAATGTTCATTATTTTACATCACATATGTTATTAGTTTATGCCACATTCTAAAGTTTGCTTCGCTTTTCCCTGCTCTCACATCAGCATCTGCTCATATGTGTCCTAATTCAGGAATTTGAGTTCAATATGAGAGCAAATGACCATTCCTAACCTTTTCTTCTTTTCCTTCTTTTCCTTCTTTTATTTTAAATCTATGTAGATGGAAGATTTGACAGTGAGTACTTTCAGCAAACTGAAGAATCCAGCCAATTCAGGCAAGAGTATGAGATGCGCAAAATGAAACAGGCAAGTATTTTTGTAATTATACCTTATTTTATTTGTGACTTCTGGTTTTACAACTACAACATGTTAAATCAAACATTCAATATGCTTTGTAAAAGTTTATCTACTGTAGTGCTGTTTAACAAGGTCTCTTCAGAAAAACAATTTTAGCTCAAATTTGGATGGATTTCCTAATGCACTGCAGATTGCATGATTGCCATTTTATATGTTCTCTTTCATCTTACCTGTCCATGTCTTTCTTAGAATTTAGTTGAACTCTCACATTTTCCCCATCCTGATGTGTGGATGTTGTCCTTGGTCTACCCTTCAACTTCTTTGGGTTGACTCTGTGTACGCATGCAACGAAATTTCACATCATTGAAATCTTGCTTCCCAATACATTCAGCACACATACAACATGCCCAGTCTTCCATGTCATGCAATTCTGCCCAAGCTTCAGCCATCTTTTTCTTGCATTGTGGGGTGTTTAATTTCGTCCATTGACTCAAAGCATATTAACAATGGTCCCTTTTTTCCATCGGATAGATTTCGTTTCTTTTTCTATATTAAACTTTTCATATTAGAATTCTCAAATTCGGTCTGTTTCCTTTTTTCATGTGGGCTTGATCATTCTTGACATCTCGTAGTCATCTTGTGTGACCTTTTCCCTCTCATCTTGGTTTTTTGTTTATGTTACCTTTTTTGCTGTCTGGTAATTTTTCTCTGAGTTGTTTACCTTTTTACGAGCTACATGCTTGGTGATCAAATTATGATTGACATTGTCTCGCTTGTTGATCCTTGGGACACAAGCATCACCATTCATTCTCTAACCTAACTCTCATTGGCAACTCAACATTCTATATAAACATTTGAGCCTGTCACTGGTCGGGTTTGGATTGGTTATGTTTTGCAGAATGATGATTCTAGGAGCACATCTTTGTCTAATAAGCATATGGTTTGCAGAATAACATTTTACTACTAAATCTCCTTGCTAACGGGGTTGTTAATATGATTGCAGGATCAAGGTTTGGATGTTATATCTGAAGGTTTGGATACACTGAAAAACATGGCCCATGATATGAATGAGGTTGGCTGTTGCTTGTCATACATGCTAGATATTATGAGAGATTTAGGACTTAACTCTTTAGTCTTTACTTTATCTGTGCAGGAAGTGGACAGGCAAGTCCCTTTGATTGATGAGATTGACACCAAGGTTGGATATTCTGCCTTTATTAAAGTCATATACTTTTAGGAGCAAAACTTAGCTTGGTTATGCAGTGATGAGTATATGTCTTACAGGTGGATAGGGCTACTGCAGACCTTAAAAATACTAATGTGAGACTGAAGGAGACTGTTAACCAGGTACCCTTTACTCTATTTCTAAATGGCATATATGCGTTGTTAACATGCAAGCTAATTAGATTCAAAGTACTTCTGGTTTAGCTTTAGCGAGTTTGCTTTTGAATTTGTTTCAGCTGAGATCCAGTCGCAATTTTTGCATTGATATCATCCTGCTTTGTATTATTCTGGGAATTGCTGCTTATCTATACAAGTAAGTATCTTTTGCACTTGATTTTCAGTAATTTTACTTATCCTGAAAATAGTTGTATTGCATTTTCCTTCTATATAATCCCAAAAGAAATGTTTGTCTTACCACATTGGATTTTTTTTTTATTATTTTGTTGGAAACCATGTTGAGTGTTGATGCCTGAGACAATGATTAATTTTTTAATCATTATAACTTTCTATTCTTCTCTTTATTTTGACGTTTTCATTGTTGGCATTATGGAAATTTTCATATGACATGTTTTGCTTGGCACCTCCTATGGCGTGTCTGCATACAGGGCTGGTACCAGGTGTTGGATCTCCTGAATAGAAATGATGACATGAATATACATGCACTTGTTTGCATCGCATGCACATGTTATACTTACATACTTCTTACAAATAATAGTAAACTATTACTCAGGAGACAGATTGCAGATCACATTCATGTCGGTGGAGTAACTCATTTGACGAAGTATATAACTTAGATAAAGAACCTATGAGTTTGTATGTGCAGTGGAACCATTAGTTGAAGCATATATCTGCCACATTATTTTCCTTGTACTTTTTAAAAAATTCTGATTTTTTGTAATTATACTTAGTATTAAGTTGCTGGAGTAAAGTTGAAAATTATCTAGCAATACCAGTACTGCTATATACAGACAGGCTATGTATAAAACTCTGAAGTATAATAACCATCTAACATTCAAACATTCATAGGCCCTATAATAATCGCATAGTTTGATTTTTTTTCTCATCGATATATTTTGGAGTCTTGTGAAAGATAAGAGAAGCCACGTGCTTCTATTATTATTAAAAGTTAAAAAGCCACTAAAGCATGTCCTATTGATCTTCTGCTGGTGATCATTGATATTTCACCATTAAAATCATATGCAGGCGTTTCACTATATATAATAAATAATCATGTTTATACAGATCCATTGATTTATATTCCACATTTCCTATGCATCATCCCTTGGGATTTATTTTATGCATGGACAACATTGTCTTGACGTATGTATAGACATCCTCTTACGTGAGCTTTCTCAACACATATTTTAGAAGCCCTAGGTTTTTCTAATGTTCCCGCCTCTATTCAGATCCAACCATTGTCCTCCTAATATTCTCAAATTACATTTATTATTAGATGCATGTGTTGATTTTATATCTGTGATAAATTAGCCATCTATGGACCCTAGGATGGTACCAATGCATCCACTGTTCTATTCGTGGGATGTATCATGTGTAACAGCCCTTCACCAAATATACAATAGTTGCAGGTGCATTTTGGAATTTTCAGTTGTTTTATATTTGGTCATGGTTAGGTGGGAGGGTAGTGGGTGAATCTATTGTTGGATAATTCTCATGCCTTGCTATTTCAAATAGTGCATGAAATATTATAGTTAGTTGACTAAATTTCAGATTTTCATGTTACGGATGAATGCCTCAAAAGTAGAATATATGCGGATGAATTCATATCTAATTAAATAAGGACAGAGTTTGGATAAAGGGGTTTCAACCCTTTTTTATTGAAGCATGCTAGTATTGCTTGTACGTCAATGCACAATCATACTAGTGTTGGTGATTTGTCCATCAAACCATCTTATGGGTCTGACAATCCTCCTTGGGGTTAGAGCCAGCCCAACTACTCTATTTTTTTCAGGACATCACCTGTGCTATTTATGTATAATCTTCAAGTAATATAGATTACAATGTGGTTTATAATAATAATAATAATAAATATTATTATTATTATTATTATTATTTATTTTAGGGAATGTGCTTCCAATCAAGATCATGTTTCAAAGAAATTATTTTTTTCCTTTGATTAAAGAATCAAGAAAATGTAAGAATTTATTTCCATTGCTTAGCAATAACATTTCTCAATATACAACTCGATGCACATATATGTTAGGTCATTAATTTTCATGATCTAGTACTACGAGAGATGGTGATTCCTTTGTTGGCTGAAGAATTAGAGGGATGGTATTCCAATCTTGCAGTTAATACAGGAATTCTCTGTAGGACACATTTGTGTAGGTTACTCGAATGAAGTCTTTGAAGATGTTCCACTTGGATAGTTACTGAGATGGTAAAAGAGAAAGTACAATGTCCCATCTTTCTTGAGATCTGTATTAAAATTATTTCATAAACTTGGTACGGTTTCTTTTGGATTTAGTTGAGTTGAACTCAGCATGATGATTATTACCAAAAAAACTGTTCCGATTATTTTAGAGAAAGTGCTCTGCAGACACTTTTGCTACTATTACAGTACCAGAAAATCTCTTCAGCACTTTTGGGCTTCAAGATTTTATCCTGTCCTTATTGGATTTGTTTACTGTTATTTCTTTTTTGTTGCAGTGTGTTGAAAAAGTGAGATACTTTCTGGTACCATTGCTTGGTCTTGCAGCTGACCACGAGAATGTGATTCAAATGGGCCAAGATGTGCTAATATGTAGTCATCCGTGTTTCCCCGTTATTTTCTGCTTGTATATTTGTTTTCAAACCAAAACACTGAGACATGTTTTGAGTTTTCCGGATATTACAGGAAAGTCGTGGCTTGTGTATTAATAGTTCGAATGTTGGTGTCTTTTGCTTTCTATACAGCCTACGGACGAAAGGATGTTTGCAGTTCGATGCCCAGCTGTATTCTTATGCATCATTTAGCCTACAAAATTTAAGATAATTGGCGATGCTCAAGGTATACTTACAGCTCACACTGACACTGCTGGATTGCAAAGAAGTTGGATATTTGGGTTCATGATAGCTCGAGAACCGAATGGGTATTTTGGATCAAAATTTAAGTTTATCTATGATCTATCGGGTAGATTTTCAGTTGGCCTTCCTTTCCCCTTTTTTTCCTTACCTTTTTTCTGAAAGAAAAATCTATTTGAAGAGCCATTATCCAACAATTGGTAAGACCCAGGTGGCTTATCGAAGTCGGAGATTGAAGTCAAATAGAGAAAAACTTCTTGGAATGGCTTTGAATCCAATTTTGAAAAGATAAAAATCTTCTACCGAGAAATGGAAAAAAAAATAGAGAGAGAGAGTGAGAGAGAGATTTGGTTCTCAACTTATGTTCAGTCTAAATTTGAAGGGTCTGTGGAGGGACCAAGCCGAAAGAGCTTGCCTAGCATGGCATGAGGACCTGCCTAGTGGTCTAGTCCAATTTGCTTTGAGAGGATTGGTTTTCTAATCACGAAGGATTGGTGCAACGCTCATGATTGAATTAGAGAGTTTGCAATAACCCAAGATGACATCTAAAAAGTCTGGTTAAAAAGTGTTCCTTGGATTTATTAGAGAGTTTATATACTTTTCTAATTAAGTTCCGGCATTTTCAACGAGCTAAAGATTCAAATCTAGTTAAATTTAATGACGAGCATACTATTATCAGCTAGTTAAATCTAGTGACAAACATATTATGATCAGCTTGTGGTCATCCCAAATTAACCTATGTAGTAATGTTCTCAGGTCTACATAGACTGTGAGCTGGATATGCTTTGATATCATTTATAATAACCCAAGATTTTACCAAAAAAGACTAATTAAAAGATGTTATTTAGGTTTTTTGGTTCTGTTTAAAAATTTAAGATTTATCCAATGTATAGCCAATACGAGACTAAACATACGTCCATATGAATTGTCACATACAATTTTTGTTTAAGCCATAGCGTGAGTCCAAATTCAATCATATCCAATCACAAATACACCACAATCAACCCATGATCAATCCCCAATGGACTAGTATTGTAGTGCTCCTTAGTCCCTATAGGTTATGGGTCGGGTCCAATCAAATATTATTTATAATAATTTAAAATTCTACCAAAAAAGGTAACTGGAACGTGTTACGTATAAATGTTATGAGACTAAATACATGTCCACATAGGTTCTCAGATGATCTCGTCAATCATAAATGTGATTGATGGGACATACTATTGATATACCATGGTGGCCCCATTCAATCACGATCATTGCACCAATCACAGGAGATCATGATTGAAAGACTTGATTCATGTATGGAATAGGTTGAATTTGAATCCAAGTCACGTCCATTATTTTTTTAAAAATATAAAATATATTCAGTCCACCAAATTATTTTTGACCAGACTAGGTTAAAAATAATCCAAACACAAATTGTGAGCAACATTAACTAGCTCGCTAGGCATATTATGTAATAAAACATCATTAATAATATTTATTTGGGCATTATCAGCACATTTCACATAATACTTATTTACACTATACAACCTTATATAAGTTATCGATAACAACAAAAGATGACAATACCGTGTACAAATAGCATATTAGTTTCTTTAAGTCAAGAAGAGTTGGGGAGGGTGGAGAAAAAGATTTTTAGTTTGAAATTGGTTTAGGCTTTTGTTTAAGGTTCCAATGTGTCATTCGTCCATGGCTAATCAGGGTCGGAGTTCTATTTTTCCTAAATGGCTTCGTGTCAAATCGCAGAGAGAGAGAGAGAGAGAGAGAGAGATGACTCTAGATTGAAAAGGAATGGTTAATCCATCTCACTTGCCATATTTTAGCATAAAAGGGCATCCTCGGAAAAGGTATAACGTGGATGCATAAAGATTTCGCTAAAAAAAGTTTAACAATTTAAAATTTTACTAAATTTAATTATTTAAAAGAGTTTTAAAATTTTGTATTTTTTAAAAATATAATATTTTTTTCTCTAGAAGAAAATGTCCTCAGTCTTGTTAGACCTATATAAAATAAGATTCGACGCATGTATCACTTGGGACAACAATTCAGACTAAGTAAATCTTTAAAGAAAAGTTAAACAAATATTGAACATTAATTGCATCATGTTTAATTTAATATACAAACTTTTATCGGCCAAAAAACAAAAACTACCAAACTAAGGGGTATGACCGGAAAAAAGAATCTCATATTTTTTTAATTTTTTTATAATAATATTCTTCTAAAAATTTAAATTTATGTAAACACTTTCTTAAAATTCATATTTATTTATATATCTTCATAAGATACTGTTTTTTTACAAATGTTCCCAATATAACGGTTTTTCTTAATAAAGACTATATTTATTTTAATTAAAAATAAAATATAATTTTGAAATTATTTTTTGTTTTCCACGGTGATCGTCTTATAAATATTTTTTTTTCATATCTATCCATTAAGGATATTATAGTCATTTTAATTTGAAGCATTAATTTTTTAACGATATTAAATGGCGTGAGTACATGGGCAAAAATAAGGATTAAAAAAAAATAAAATAGAAAAATAAGTATTTATGATGGTGTATTTATAAATATTAATTTTAAAAAGTATTCATACAAAATTTAATATTTAGAAGGATATTTATGGAAAAAAATCTTCATTTTTTTAGCAAAAACAGATAGCGGAATATGCTGAAAATACCTAATATTCTGGAGGGCGATTCAGCTACAGTTATCGGGTGGATTCGAAAGGAAGGGCCGAGGGGCGAGAGCATGGACCACCCCCTTATCTGGGACATAGGGATGATGATGAAGGATGGGGTGGCCTTACAGACTAAGCATATATTCAAAAATGTCAACGGGGCGGCCGATTGGGTGGCTGTTTATGCAGCCCACCACTTAAAGTATATCCTATGGTTAAGAGAGGGGAAGCTGCAGATTTGCCTTTTCGATATATTCGTACACGCATTGTAACCGGTCATGATCTAGTCGCCGGTGAGTGAAGGCTCATACGGTCGAGTCCTGCTTCCATTACCATAGGCAGCGGATGGTGAAGTCCCCTTGGTCAACCTCATAAGCGACTCTAAAAGCCTAAACCCTAAACCGTGGGGGCCCCTCTCATCAAGGTAACTCTCTTTCCTTAATCCCTTTTCTTTCCCTTCTTTTAGAAGCATACTTGTCTCGAACTAAATCGTCGCCGGAGGACATGCAGTATACGAGTCCATGGATGATGGGTTCAGGTCCTGACAGGCTTGATTTGTTTGCTAAATTAGAAGGTTCTTGTTAAACTCTTTTATGAAATGCTGATATTTGTAAAGTGGCAGGTAGTCTTGGTTTTGTGGAATTGTATACAAGTCTTTCTTGAGAAGATCTTTTTTTTCTTTCAAAATCTCTATATTGCATATACATTAGTGACTCGTACAAATTACTTGTGCTCGCTGCAGATGACATGTTTTCAGATTTGGTGCAATATGAGTTTGGTTTTGTGGGTCGGTGAATAGGATGGAGTAGGAATTTGGGACACATAAAGTACTTTTCATGTTGCAAATTTGAAATTTGATGGAAGAATGTGGTAGACTAATCCATTTACAACAAAGAAATAGAGGTTTTTGAGAAACTAATCTTGTTGCAGGAGTGTAGGGGACTTGTATATCAAGAGTATGGTAATGCTTAATGTTTTGTCTTGCATGGGACATGAGATCAAGCCCTCGAGCATGTATTCTGATATATGATATGGATATGCAGTTCGTAAACATTTAGATAGTTGAGAAGGGTCAACAATCCACACATGACTAGGAAATGTAACTGCATTCTGGAGTGTGATCATAATCATTGTGAAAGTCTTGTATACTATGATTTAATCATAGGTGATATCAATGAAGATATTTTGAAAACATTCAGAGAAGATCTAATTATAAGACGGAATGCTCTAGGTAACTTTGGTCAACAAAAATTAAATAAGGTTTAGTTTGCTGGTTAACTATAAGATTATTCGGACATGTTTTTTTCCCCATTACATCACAATCTGACTGTTAACATTTGAAAACATTTTATTCGGGATTGGTGTAGCTTTCTCTGACATCAACTTAGGTCCTGTAAAACTAAAGATGCAGCAATAAATTTGAGGATGGAAAGTGAACAATGAGAACCTTGAGCATCTATTCAGATACAGAAGGCATGGTTTAGTAAAGTAGTATATCTGGCATTTCCAAATTCCAAGGGCTGATATTATGCCAGAATAAATTGCTACTTCACACATTCTCCTTGATCGCGTTCATCCTATGATCATAAAGCTTCTCTTGAAAGGCATGAAGGATACTTAGGTGCTGATTGGACTGGTTCTAAATTTAGCAAGAGATCCCTTATCAGTTAGTGCGAATCTATGCGTAGCATTCACTAACATGGAAGAATGGAAAACAAGGTATGGTTGCGAAATCCAGCGAAATTGTGTATTTTCTGATGCCTCAGCTTAAATGTGATTTAACCTGTTGTAGATTTCAAGTCTGGAACAATATTGTTACTTTGTAGTGATCAAGTTGTGTTGCAAACGCAATAACTTGGAAATGAATAAAAAATTGTGTATCATCAGAGGAAAAATGCATGTATGTGAATTTTCATTTTAAATGGAACAACCTTGCAAGGAAATTTGTGCTTCCTATTACAAATCCCAGATCATATATCCTGGATCAAAATGTTGATAGATTAACAAAGGCTTTAGCATGGAGTTATACAAACTGGAAACAAGTTATATTTATGTTCATTAAGGGAAAATATTGCAGGTCAGCAAAACAGGTACCATAGACCATTGACAGGCGGTCATTTCAGATCATGACTTCCCTATATCTATTTTCTGAAAAGAAATGATTTCACATGTTTGTTATTGCTTAAAAATGTTTCTCAAGCAAAAGAAACACTTCCTAATATATTTTTTAAAAAAGTATTTGATAACATTGTGTGAAAACTGCTTATACATGAAAAAAGTCAGAAAAACACTTTTAGCAGAAGCTAGGAGACCTAGCTTCTGGCTTATCTTTCTATTTCAGAAGCAGAAGAAACACCAAACAGACCCTTAAATATTTAACTGCTTGTACTCAGAAAATTCTGCATGGTTCTGCTTTCCATTATCTCCCTCTTTCTTTTGCTCTCGTGTTTCTTTTGGTTCTTTTCTGCCTCTATTTCTTCTTCTTTATTTGGATAAAGCTACAGGCTTGTCTCATAGTTCCAACACATTTCAAGCATGCATTTCAGATAGGTTTTGCTTTCCCTTTATTCCTTCTTTCCTGTCCTGTCTTTGCTTTTCTTATCCTTGACCTCTATTTTCCTGCTTTAATGTTAGAAATTCTGAATGTAACTATAGTCTTATATTGTAGCTCCAAAGCAATTAAAGATCTTATATGTTTATATGTTTTACTAACTAGACCTAAGTTTGGTGTGAACCACAAGATGGTGCTGATTATTTGAACTTAACTAGGTTGGCAACTTGAAGCCTAAAATTTCTATTTGATTCAGTCATGTTTCATGATGTCTTCAGGTCAGAGATGATACGAGGCCTGTAAACAATTTGCCAAGATCGAAGTCCAAGTGCATTGTAAATTTATTTCCTTAATACCTTTGATCGAGCATTCACAGTTGAAATTAATATTCAGTAAAATCCAGTTGCAAAGGCATAATAATTTACTGTTGTACAGATGCTGTTAGTGGCTCACTCTTCTACCAGAATGTTCATTTTGACTTCTTATATTGTTGCCTCATTTTGAAAGTCGATTATTGTGGCCAGCTATAACATTCTTCTAATGATAGGATGAACATGGAATATGTATACCATGGTGGAATAGGAGCGAACAACTTCATTTATGCCGTTGAAACAAGCTCGAGAATATAGGAATGACCATGATTGCTTCATGATTTCTTTATTTATATATATTTTTTTGGTTCACGCGGAAAATGTTTTTTTTTATGGTTCGTGTCCGCACACTGGCCACAGTTTGTGGCATTTATGGCGCGCGAGCGCTGCTCCGCACATATGAGCTGGCCCGTGGGAATCGCACGTGGGGCGATTCCCAACGCGGGGAAATGCGCCGCGCACGAGCGCGAGGCCCTGCGCCTGCGCGGGGCGCTCACGCCACAGCGTGCGCGCTGTGGTCTAAAATCCACAGCACGCGCGCTATAGGTAAAAAAAAATTGGTACTGGTGCGAACCGGCCGGTTTGCACCGGTACGGGCCGGTATGAGACCGGTTCGTACCATATGGTACCAGTCCGAAAATAATTGGAACCGGTATCCGGATAGCTGGCACCGGTATCCACGTTGTTCGGGTACTGGTTCTAGGCCAAACCCGCCGGTACAGACCGGTTCAGCATACCATGGTATAGATGACTCTTCAAGATAAATGTTTACACATGTTTAGTCAGCATGATGAGTCTAAGCAAATAAGGAAATACAGCTGCTGGATGAGATAGGTGGATCACCAATCACTAAGCAATTGCTGAAAGGTTGGACCAATGATGTTAAAGGACGGTCATCAGGGTCATTGGATTGTATCATGAAGGCTGTAGTTTTAGGCTTACCTTTAATGCAATGATAAAGAGTTGGTGATGGCAGTCTTCATATGTTTGTGGTAGTTGTTGTCCCTTCTTTCTGTTGAAGGATAATTATCAATATGATTAAATTTTATTCTAAAAACATTTCATTCCTACAGTTATGATGTGAAATATGTCAAACAGTTTATTAGGGGTTCTTGGAGGATACTAACATAAGGGGTTCTTGGAGGATACTAACATACATGAGTAGAGAAGCTTTTTTTAGAAATTTGAAGAGCATCCAAGTGCTAGCCTGTTCTTTTTTGTTGAAGCAACTGAGTTCCCCAAGGCAATTGCCTGTAGATTATGAGAGAACATAGAAAAACCATAAGGAATCATTTATTCTTGGTTTTCAAGATACTTGTAGCCCACATGCATTTGGGGGTCAGAATCATCAACTCATTTCTGCTAAAGAAATGTTCACAAAGGACTAATATATCAATACGTTCTTAACTGTCTCTCCCTGCAGCTTCTTATCTTCTCAAATATCTTCATTAAGTAGCATTTTTATATTTTTTCAGGAGGATTTCTAACCAGTTTGATATTCTTCACCTGTTTCATGTTATTATTCATCATTATAATTTAGCTATATCTCCTTTCAGCAAGTAGTTTATTTCATAGCCTAAACCATATTAGTAGATTAGTATGTCGTTGATCATATGGAATCCTGAAATAATGTTTTTTGCGTGGCAACATAATATTCTGATCATCACCACTATCTGACCTCAGAAAATGCATAGGCGTATGAATAATTTAGCTGTAGTTTCTTTTACTCCAGATATTCATCTTCTGTAAATTTTGTGCCACGAGCATATCGTAGGCTTGTAATTCTAGATATCACAAAGAGCTATATACATGTAAGAGTGGTGCTGATGAATTTTTCCACTAGACGTCTGATATTTTATCAGCCTTCAGCGTTTTATGGTTTAATTCTTGCCTTTACATATCTTTTCTACTTCATATGGATCAGTGAGGTGAACGAATAAACTTCCCTCCTGATACAATTCTAACATTTTCTTACACCAGAATTTGCAGATCCAGGAAATACCTTCTTATAATGGAATGGTGATCTCAAGAGTAATAGGTTGAGATTTCATCAAAAAAGAGTAAGAGACTGAAATAGAGAGCATTCGATGGATTTTTTTGTAGTCTTAGGAAGCCTGTAAGACATTATGAACATTGTTTTCCATAAGATACAGCCACATATCAGAGCCCTGCGTTGTTTGGAGAGCTTGAGGGTAGGACACCTCAGGACTTGTTTGACGATAAAACATTAGTATTCAGGTCTGCACATCCAAGATAGGGATGAAGACATCCACTATAACTTGTTTGCTGTGAGGATTATTTAGACCAGTATCCCTATATCCGAAAGTACTGAATTAACCCAGTTTGCAGATCTTGATGGATTAGCTGATACCATTTATGAGTAATTGGTTAAGGTGTTTGGTAATCACAAAGAAGTTTGAGTTTTCAAGGAAGTAATAGCAGATTGGTCAAAAATAACCAGTCCCAGATCTGTGCAGTCACAAGAGTTGTTGATTTTGATGCCAAAAGAACATTTATATAAAAGATACAACCTCTACAAATGTGGTAGGTCATCAGTATTATTACATGGTAGTTCTTGCTTGCTAGTCAGTGAGAATTTGAGTTACCAAGGGCAACACACTCTCTGTTGGTTGTGTCAGAACAGCTGGAGGATCAATCTGGTTGCTCTAATAATGAGCATTCTTTTGCATGAGAAGAGTGTTTTTTGGTTGATTAAAAGAGCAGATTTCTTGGCATGGAAGATTGTCTAAACTTTTTAATCGATGTACCAAGGCAAATTGTGTACTGCATCGGTGGCGTTAAAGGTATCGACAATGGGGGTGGAGATCATCATGATGTTCTTTGTGCTTGTGATGCTCAATTTTTATGACAGCCCACATGGCAAACATCTGATTGACCAATGGGACTTTATCAATGCGCCTTTCACCACAATTATCAAGTTTCTTAAAGTTTGATATGGGCCAAAAAGTACTTCTTTAAGTTAATAATGTTATCCTAGTTTCTAGATCTATAATCCAATTAATTTGTCTACACTCAACAAAAGGATTCTGCTGTCATCGTTGCAGAAATTAAACCAACTTCCAGAACTTACCAAAAGTTACAGATATGAAAAAAAGATAGTAGGAATCACTGCCTTTTCCTTTTTCATATTCTTGTGATTATTAGATGCATCTTTTGTGATCAGGAATTAAATTTTTTCATTATCCTATTTTTATCAAGATTAAGTGAACTCTTTTATGCCTGTTAGTGGGAGCTAAATTGGAAAGAGATTTGGCTTTTTTTGGTTCGGTAAGAGCAACCCAAAAGGTTTTTCTTGTTTCACTATCAGTGTATGCCACTGAGCAATTACTTCTTCAGGTTTTGATCGGGGGTAAATAGAAAAACTACTGTATATGGGCTTCTCCTATGGTCCTCTTACTCGACTCTAATCAGTTTACTGGTTAATGCTTATTTAACAGAGAAGACCTTGGAGTCCTCTCAGAGGGAGGTGAGTTAGAGGTTTTCTTTTTCCTTTTTTGGATTATATATGTTTTCTTAGTGTATTCATTGTCACTCTTGTACCTTAAAGTGCCATTATATCTAAATAATCCAATTATAATACTTACTCCAGCTTTGTGACTCTCATGGATCCCAGATCACTCGATTGATGATTGCGGGCCCTGATGCATGAGCAAGTGGACGTGACAAATCTATGGCTGCTGCTGCTGAAAACCATGGGCAAGAGATGTATCTGCGTGCCGTCATCAGGTTAATTGCCCATCCAAAAAGTCACTGGCTTTGCAGATTTTGCAGCAATTTGTTTGGCCGTAAGTTCTTGGCATTAGACTGAACTCATGCTTCAAACCACTTTGCTTGGCTATTCATAGTTAATGGTGCACCTTTTAAGGTGTTATCGAACATTCTATGCTACTAAAAAAAAAACTAAGCATGCTTTGACAAAATTAGCAGCAGTTCTAATGACAGATGATAGATGTGCAGGCTACCTCATTATCATTACCCTCCACATCTTCATTAAAAAAAATCTCAAGCATACAAATTTTTAATGTAAGAAAGGTACCCATAGTATTCAAGGCGAACTAGTCCAAAAAATTTATTATCGAATGACACACATATTTTGGTTTCAGTGACTCATGCCTTTCGAAGCACAGGAGAGTTCCAAAAAGAATATTATCAAGTATGCTTATTATTAGTCTAAGAAAGATACCGAAGCAAGAGAGATACCAAAACAAGGTTCGTCATTTTGGTACCGTACTCCATACTGTGCCTCACTAGTACAATACCAGTATGGTACGGTACGAAATTTTTTTTGACGTACCAAGTGTCGATACGCCATCCATACCGGATACCGGTACTGAATCGGTATGGTACGTTCTGTACTATCTGGTTTAGGCCTGTACAACATACTTTGTACTAAAGCATTTTTGAACTTTGGAAGCAAGGCAAGTTTGTCCAAATATTTTACTATCAATGACACATTTATTCTAGTCGAACCATTCTGTGACTCCTCGTGGCTATCAAAGCACAGGGGAGCACCGAAGAGCATAAGCTCAAGTATGCACATCTTTCATGTGAGAAAGGTACCTAAAATATTTTGAACTTTGGAAACCAGGTGAGCCCCTTCAAACACTTCACCATCGACAACACAGACATTCTGGTTGAATCATTCTGAGACTCCTTATGGCTACCAAAAAGCATAGTATACCATCCAAAATAAAACCACTCAAAAAAATTCACTTGTATTTAGCTAGTGTTGGTCCTAAGGTTAAACCTGACAGCATTGGTTTATGATAACAAACATAATGGACATTCTTACAGAGTTTAAACAATAACGGAGGGGCTCCATGATGCATTTATATCAGATCACAACCGGAACTGTGCTGAAGTTTGTTGTTACCAAATTAATATAATGATTGCAGCATCATTATTTTCCATTTCTCTTGCATCAATAATTGATATAAATTTTAATATTTTTAAATAAGTTTGCCAAATTCTACTTTATTGATATGGTATGAAGCTATAGTGTGATAAAAAATTACAGGAACACCCCTCCAAGTCTAGGCGATTTACACTTAGACCTTAAAAGTTTAAAAGTGTTAATTAGCCACCAAAACTTCAAATTCATTGCAATATGGTTGAGCTGTTTATCTTCGTTACAAAACATCGTCACATGAAGGACACTTAATAATTAAACTTTTATAAAATTTCAGAACTTTCATTTCCACTAACTTAGCAAGAGACTTGTTTTGGCATGAATTGAAAAAGATAGGAAGGAGAGTCATATGGATGAAGGGCTTTTGAGATCTATGCAAGTGGATGACTAACAAAAGATTGATTGCTTGGAGATCTATATAGGCAGATAGATGACAAAGGACAGATTGCTTTGAGATCTATGCAGGCAAGTGAATGATAGAGGATGGAGTGCATTAAAATTTGAGTGCTTTGAAAACTGTGCATGTGTATGAATGACAGAATGGTTTGCTTTGAGATTTATGTAGGTGGACAAATCACAGAACATGGAGTGCTGTGAGATTTATGCAGATGAATAGATGACATGATGGAGTGCTTTGAGATATGTGCAGGTGGATGAACAATAAAGGCTTTGATATCTCTACAGTAGATGGATGATAGAAGACGAAGTGCTTTAAAATCTGTGCAGGCGGATGAATGATATAGGATAGAGTGCTTTATGATTTGGGCAAGCAAATGGATGATAAATGATAGAGTGCTTTAAGATTTGTGCATACGAATGGATGACAAATAGAGCACTTTGAGATCTATGCAAGTGGATGGATGACAGAGAATTTTAGTGCTTTGAATTTGTGCAAATGGATTAATAATAGAGGGTGGATAATTTGAGATCTGTGCGGATGGATGACAGAGGATGGAGCATTTTGAGATCTAGTGGATGAATAACAGAGAACGAAGAATTTTAAGATCTATGCGATTAGATGAATCATAGAGGATGAAGTATATTAAGATCGTGTGAAAGCCATGATCTAGCCACTCTGAATGGTGGGTATTTTGGTCTTTTTTTCTTACTCCATTAATGGTGTTGGGATCTAGATGGATAGCTAGAGCACATTGCAACAAATATGAAGTTTTGGTGGCTAATTGAATCTTTTTAAACTTTTAAGGTCTAAGTATGACTAGCCCAAACTTGAAAGTGTGTTTTTATAATTTTTATTTTATTTTATTTATGGTTCTCACTTTATATTTATCTTGCTGGAAAAAAGAATTACTTGAGCCTGTACTGTTATGATGATAAGTTTTTCAAATATTTGGAATTTGCTAATCCGCTGACCCGTTATTAACTTTTATAGGCACGTAGAGACCTTAACTATTACATTGAACGAAAGCAAATCGGCCTTCCTTACCTAATGTTTGACTGCAAAATGCCACCAAGTCCTTTTTGTTCTCTTTAAAATTGCATTTGTTAAATATTTATATGTAACTTCTTCCATCATGAGCTTTAATTTCAAATTGTTTGCTAATTATTGCTTGATACCATTTGAAAAGAAAATTTAAAAAATTACTGTTTCCTTCCTTTCCTTTGCGTCTGAAGTAATTGTCCAGTAAACTTACAATTTTTTGTATGTTTCTAATCATGACAATTGTTAAAAATAATCAACTATATCTTGAAAGATAAACAAAACACCTTGTAAATGAATTGGTGGTTTGTATAGACATCGCAGGACCAGTAAGTGCAGTTCTGAATTTGTGTTTCTTAATGCAAATGGCCTCTATAATTTGTTAATCACAAAGCTGACCAATTATCTTTAAAATTTTGCAGGACCTGTAGGTGTAGTATCATTCATTCTGTATTCTTTCTTTTTGTGTGTTTTTTTTAGTCATGGCAGTTTTTTGTTAAGTTTGTGTTTGTCACACCTCGGATCCAACACCTGGGTTAATGTGGCACGGCTGCAACACTTTCTAGAGCAGAGCCCAAGAAAATATGCCAGGCCTAAAAATTTATCACAACTTCAACATCCGTGAACCAAAACAATCTCATTTTATAACAGATAACAAAACTATTCCAGTTGCAAAATTTAATCTTCTAACCAGTATCAGTGAGGCTCTATCTAATCATCTTTTCTACCTGTGATTTCAACCATAGCCATGTACCATACAATCCGCAAATTTGAAAAAAAGAAAGAGAAAGGAATTTGTGATCTTTACAGCTCAGTAAGAATTCCAAACTATTGCACCATAAGTAATAAGAAATAATCAATTGATAATGTCAAATAAATGAATATTGTATCAATAGTTAGAAAAACTCATTAATAATATGCACATAAGTTCTCATTATCAGTTTTTCAAAGAAGCTTATATACACATATATATATATATATAAGAAATTGTTCGACAACAATTTCTTATGCCATGTTATTCGTTTTTCATTGACTTGATTTTCATGTTTCTTATCAATTTGTTTTTTCCGGCTTTAGACTAACCAAGATCATGACTCAATTCAAGACTGATACCGTACCACATTATAACCCGTGGTAGCTATTAAATCCTGCATTATAGCCCGTGGTTGCTATCAAATCCTACGTTATAGCCCATGGTGGCTATCCAACCCACGTTATAGCCTGTGGTGGTTATCCAAATCCCACGTTATAGCTCGTGGTTGCTTTTCATGTGTCAACTCATGGCGCTATGATAAGGTTAGTCCAAGCCATACCTTGTTTGTCTAATTTATCAGTTACTCTTATCAAATCAATTATCACATATACAATGAATTTTTTTCAAATTCAAAGTATCTTTGTTCATATAATCATGTACTCAACATCTGATACGTATAATAACCATAAAAATATATTTGTACTGGAATTTATTTAAAAACATATTGTCACATGCCAAACTGATATAAATCTCATGATGTAAATCCAACAATACAAATCAATAAACATATATATATATATATAACTAGTGATTGAGTACAGGCATTTTTACTACTATTGGAGACTAACACAATAATCACTAACTCATTTCAGGGTCTACGAGCTGGGTTGCAGAGTATTCCAATCAGAATCTTCTTGCGCGGATGACTCTTCCTCTACGGAATCAAACTCGATTATCAAAAAAAAAGTCAAAATAATGGACTAGTAATGTAGACTACCTACCAACGTCCATTAGGGATCCATCACCAGGTCTTTTGAGACCCTTTACCATCTACCCTGGTCAACTAGAGAGAGACATCAAGAGAGAAAATAGAGAGGAGAGAGAATAAATCCTCTCTCCCGACCCTCCTCCCTTTTCCTTCGCAAGACCAAGGGGGTGGCAGCCATGGTGGTCGCCCCCTACTCGACGGTGGCTGCCGGCAGCGCTGAAGTACCTCTATTTCAGCGATTTTCCAGCGATTCGCTAGCTCTAAAAGGCCAAGAACAAGGGCTAGAAGCCAAAGAAAGAAAGGGAAGAAGATGAAGAGCTCTCATCTTGGTCCGGCAAGGTTCCGACGACGAATCAAGGAGGTGGCTCAGAGAAGAAGAGCTTGAATCGTGGCAATTTTTGGTGATTGGGTGAAGAAAATCAAATGAGGAGAGTTAAATAGGTAAGATCCTTGAGTTTGAATCAAACTTGGGTTGCCCTCGGTGAGTTGTCATTTCCACCAGAGTCGAGGAGGAAAAGACTCCTAGCTGGGGTCTTCTTCCCCGATCTCCTCACGTGCCGAGTACAGGTCAGGTTCGGGTGTGGCCTATTCGGGCTGGCCCACAAACCAACAAGCTGGGCTAGTCGGGACCGGGTTGAGCCTGGCCACTCTGAGCCAGCCCAAAAATTTGGGTTATTACAGTGTTTCTTAATGCAACCGGCATCTATCTTATTTTAATCGCAAAGCTGCCCATTTATCTTTAAAAGTTTGCAGAACCTAACCTTTTTTTTTAAGTATCAATTTTTGTGGTCTCTAAGTGGTTTCTTTTTAACTCTACCTGAAATGAGAGGATCCTGATATTTTGCTAGTATCACTGTATCTGGAATTTCCATTTCCTGCTCCTTGCAGCCTAAATCTTCTGCCGCTTGTTTCCTTTGTTATAAACAATAGTTGGGTTAACATCAGGACAGGTCCCACTTGCTTTTGAACTTTAGTTCATGGAGAAGGCAATATTCATGGGGGTCATGGTCTACCACCATTTATACCTCAAACCTTGGAGCCAGTCTCTTTACGCACAGAAACCTCCACCAAAACCATGGTCGCTGGGTAAAAGAAAAGCATCACCGTATGCCCACTGGATAGCATGTGTCAACCCATGGCGCTATGATGAGGTTAGTCCAACCCATACCTTATCTATCTGATTTACCAGTTACTCTTATCAAATCAATTATAACATTTACAATAAATTTCTCTCAACTTCAGGGTACCTTTGTTTATATAATCATGTACTCAACATTTGATACGTATAATAACCATACAAATCTATTTGTACTGGAATTCATTTAAAAACACATCGTCGCACGCCAAACTGATATAAATCTCATCATGTAAATCCAACAATACAAACCAATAAACATAAATATATATATAATTGGTGATTGAATACAGGCATTCTTACTTCTATTGAAGATTAACTAACACAATGATCCCTGACCCACTTCAGGATTTACACGTTGGGGTGCGGAGTATCCCGATCAGAATTTTCTTACACAGATGACCCTCCCTCTACAGAATCAAAATCGATTATCAAAAAAAAAAGTCAAACAATGGACTAGTAGCCTAGATTGCCTACCGACATCCACTAGGGATCCATCACCAGGTCTCCTGAGACCCTGTTACCATCTACTCGGGTCAACTAGAGAGAGAAAATGAAGAGAGGAGAGAGAAGAGACATCAAGAGAGAGAAAAGAGAGAAGAAACCCTTTCTCCTGATCCTCCTCCCTTCCCCCTCGCAAGACCAAAGGGGGCGGCCATGGTGGCTCGCCCCCCACTTGATGGTGGGCGATGAAGTACCCTATTTCGGCGATTTTGTGGCAATTTGCCGGCTTCAAAAAGGCAAGAACAACGGTTAGAAGCTCGGGAAAGAAAGGGAAGAAGACGAAGAGCTCTCATCTCGGTCCAACGAGGTTTTGGCAGTCCTTTTCGGCGACGAATCGAGGAGGCGCGGAGAAGAAGAGATTGAATCGCGACGATTCTTGACAAATGGGGTGGAGGAAATCAAAGAAGGAGGAGAGTTAAATAGATAAGATTCTTGAGCTCGAATCGAACTTGGATTGCCCTCGGTGAGTTGTCGTTTCCACCAGAGTTTAGGAGAAAGAAGACTCCCAGTTAGGGTGTTCTTTCCTGATCCCCTCACATGCCAAGCACGGATCGGGTTCGGGCCTGACCTATTTGAGCCAGCCCACAAGCCAATAGGCTGGGCTAGCCAAGGTCAGGCTGGGCCTGGCCACTCTAGGCTAGCCCAAGAGCCCAAAAATCTAAGTTATTTTAGTATTTCTTAATGCAAGTGGATTCTATCTTATTTTAATCACAAAGCTGACCATTCTTTAAAAGTTTGCAGAACATAACTATTTTTTTTGAAGTATCAAGTTTTGAGGTCTCTAAGTGGTTTCTTTTTAGCTCTACTTGAAATGAGAGGATCCTGATATTTTGCTAGTATCATTGTCTCTAGAATTTCCACTTCCTACTCTTGCAGACTAAATATTCTGCCGCTTGTTTCCCTTGTTACAAACTATGGTTGGGTTAACATCATGACAGGTCCCACTTTCCTTTGAACTTTAGTTCATGGAGAAGGCAATATTCATGGGGGTCATGGCCCACCACCATTTATACCTCAAACCTTGGAGCCAGTCTCTTTACGTACAGAAACCTCCACCAAAACCATGGTCGCTGGGTAAAAGGAAAGCATCACCGTACGCCCACTGGATGGCATGTCCCTTTTCCTTGTCCTTCAATTACTTCACCACTCAAAAAGAAAGGAGCGGAGTTCCTATGGTTTCAGACATTCCCTCCATGACCTTGGCCTTTTCTCGACGGCTTCCTTCACACCACACAGCACGCCATTCTTTGCTCTCGTTCTCCAATTCAGTCATCGTACTGCATTAGCAGCAGCATTCTTCCTCCTTTTATCCTTAAAGATGGACTGGAATCTTTGAAGTGCTTTGCAACCTGTGACCTTTGCTATATAACAAAATTGTCATCTTAGTGTTATACAGCAGTTAATGATGTTTCTTAATACCCTCCATCATCCGTGCATGCAAAGTTGGTATTTAAATATTAGCTACTCTTTAGTTGTTCATTATGATAACCAACTTGTCGCAGGAAATTGGAAATGGTATTGATATTTCCACTGCATATAACAAGTATCATTTCATATTATCGTTGTAGATAAAATATCAGAGATTTTTATCTGTAAACAATATTTTCTTGAAACCTTAGTTTTTACTAATTTTCTTGGCATCATAATCCATTAATTTTCATTATAATGGTCATTATAACGACTGCGACCTTGCTTCAGAAAATGGATGGACTGGGAAAATGGCAGCCATTGTTCGTATTATTTCAGTCAATTGCAGTAATAAGACAGGGGCTTCTGTAAGATACTGGCATTACCGAACTTTGCCTGGGATCTCTCATTGCCATCCTCATTAATTTCCTCACCCTTCCCATCCTCCATCCCTTTCCCGTTTCTGGTAGCGGCCTGTTTGCTACAGTGGATCTGTGCAGCAGCAGTAGGTGGCGAGACAAAGATTGAGCCTTCCCTGGGAAAATGGCAGATCAGATTTTTTTGGGCCATTTTAACTGCAGTTTGTAGAAATGTCTGCATCTATAAACATGATGCTGCCATCAGATCTCACCGATTGCTTGGTATGCTGGAATTACAGGGCTGTGGCTGTCTGTGGTCCAAATCTTATTGCATTCATAGCCTAATGGAGATATGTTCCTAATCACATTAATTACACACCATGTATGCACTGTGGGTACTAGCTTATTTCTTTAGTTAATTTTTTTTATGCTTGAGACTTATTGGTCCTGATAAGGTTCTAATGTTATTGGTCCGTTTATTAGCGAAGAAAAAGAAAAAGAAACCAGATGATCAAATGTCAAAAGTTTATTACTTGAAAATTTCCTGCACATGCATAGCTTTATTTAGTGTTTTGATCGGATTGGTGATGAGCACCATTGTGCTTAGAGTTTGGCAGGGATGTCTTGCCTCGCATTGTTTATGGCAGTAATCTTTCAAAGTTTTACAAAGACCATGCAGTATTCTGAGATGTGCTGATGTAATCAAATATTACCATCCACTTTTGTTACCATTTTACAATGAAATTATGGTGAAAACCAATGAACTTATTTTTTGATAAGGAGATCTGTAAACATATTTAAACTGCGATGTTTATTTACACATTTCTGGGAGGAAATTTACCTATATACGTAGTTCTTTTTCTTTACAAGAATGTCTCGGAGATGCTCGTGAGTTAGACCTGAGTTGCTGCAGTTGCATATAAACACACTCATAAACCTCTCAAATGGCATTTCGCTAAAAATATTTAAGCTTTTTTGCTATTATATGTGGCTGAAATAACAGAAAAAACATCTTTTATTTTCTCAATAGTTTGATCGATTTCTTTTTGGAATAAAATAGCAACTTAAGGCATATATACTATGAGACGGTTATCACTGTAAACAAGAGTAAAATAACATTGTAAAATAGTTTTACTGCTTTTGTATTAAAACATTTGGTTGAATTGACATTGGATCTAAAAGCTAATGAATAATGGCATGAACAGTGTAGATATGATGATGTAAGGGTCATTTTATGTATAAATAATTTAACAAATGATGCTCGGAGGCTCCCGTTTCAAAGTTCAAACTGTTCTTTCGAGAACGACTTACGAAAAGTTATTCCTAACCCGACATGCAAGCAATTGAATATAAAATTACCAAATCAGCGTTATATCAACCTGTGGGATTTTTTTTACGTATTACTAACAAACACCCAAAAAGTTTTCTAAATCAACAAAGACCCCTCGAAAATGTTGCGAAATTTTCTATAATATTATGACAGTCATTACTTTAAACCACTGACAAAATTAGAACTAATAACATCCGTCTCTGGAACGCAGTGCAAGCTCTAAAAGCCATTCCAAAGTTTGGAACCATCTCTCAACGTCCAATTCTAGTTCTCATTAATTATAGTGGTCTCCATCCTATCATGGATAAAAATCACGTTTTAAGGCCTATAAGAATTATATAATAGATCAAACACATTCTTCTAAAATCTAGAATCCAAAATAAATACAAAAACCAACAAAAAGCGAAGGATGCTTACAAAAATTAGAAAAAAACAAAAGTTATTAAAAAATATTATAGATCTCCAATGTGCTCATGGTGGAAAAAAACAAAAGAGCTCGAGTGATCTCCCTCTCAGTATGTCTCCATTAGAGATGCCTCCTTTTCTTTTTCTTTTTTTTTTTGCTGAAATAAAAAAGAAGGGAAGAGGAAGGGACAAGACTACCCCCGCATAGCAACCTCTACTAGGCTCCCACCCCGCCAGGAGAATGTTCGATGCGGGCAGAAATGACCGTATGTTGGACACGCCGGCCGGTTTTACTCATATCTTTCCCACCCGTAGGTCCGACTCGTTATCCCTCTAGGCTTCGACACGGTTACCCTCCGTGTGCGTACATCACACCTAGCAACACCAAGGCTACCAACGGATCAATAAGTCCTAGGGAGCATCATGTCTCCACAATTTAATCGACGCCCGTACGTTTCGAACTCGAAACCGCTTGATTGGAAGTAAAGTCCAATTCCATTAAGCTACAACGTCAATGGCTGAGACGCCTCCTTCTCTCCCAAAAATAGCTCACTCCCGCTTTTCAACAAAAATCACTGCCACACAACTCTGCTTCTTTAAAACTTCCACTAAAAAGGCAGAAAAAAATTCTAGTAAGACTAGGCTTAGGTTTATTAGGCTTAAAACACATCCTAAACTAATTCGGACCAGCACATAAAAATAAGAAATAAAATATTTATTTTTTTAGAGTTCCTGATGGCCACAACGGATTGCACACTGCTGTCCTGTAGTTCTGCTTTTTCCCTGTTAAACTATAATTTATTTATTTTTTTTGGTAAGGGTTAAACTATAATTTTCATGGAACAACCCCAACCACTGATAAGCTCCTTGCTCGCACTAAATTGCAGAATCCTTGCCTTTTTTTCTTGTCGCAAGTGGGACCCCTAGCAGTAGTATTCCCTCCGCCGCTGGATTTAGATTTTGTCGCATGATGTCGACAACTTGACGTCCTCCTGGGGATAATTTCGGCACCATAAAAAAGATAGGTCTTATTCCTGGAGAGAGAATTACTGACGCTAAGCACATTGAAAAGAATGATTTTTTCCATCGGCTTAATAGAAAAACAATGTTATGTTGAGACGATCCTGTCGAAGCCATGTCGGCTGGTAATTAAGGGCGAATCTGCTGCGAGCTCTGGGATAAGAGGGATGAAGAATTTTTGGAAGATGTTTTTTGAAAGATAATGACAAAAAAAAAAGAATTAATGAGATTTAGCTTAGATTCACAGCATGACATATAGTGGCCTCTTTAATATTGTGTAATCTAAATTTGCCTTTAGATAATACTAAAATATTGTAAAATAGGTATAAGATTTGGCGGAATTTAATTGAGGGTCAACTAGCTATGATGTTTTTATCGTAGCTAGGAACTTATTTAGCATCGCTTTTATTTTTTATTTTTTATTTTTAAAAATAAAATTATAAAAATAAAGATAAAAATATGTTTAACACTACTATTTTTACTTTTTTTCAAAACTTATTTTATTTTTTAGAAAATAAAAATATTTTAAATGTTTTTAAAATAAGAAACCTATGATGTTTACCGCCAACACAATTCAAGAGACTTCGTCAACAAGCTTGGAAAAATTAACACCTTCCGTTAAAGCCTTTAATTGCCTCCTTTCGGTCAATAAGAAAATCTGCATCTATCTTACGGAATGCTAATAAATCAAATGACAAAGACGTGGTTGAAAAACAAAAAGATAGCTTTTTCAAAATAAAATAAAATATTTGAGTTATATACCAGACAGATTTTTCATTGTTATGGAACAAACAAGATTGACGGAATGATAAAGAGTCATGGAAGCACTAACTTATTATATATTTTAAATTTTAGTTTCATAAAATAATATGCTATAGCTGAAATATTAAAGAATTGAAATTTTAGATCAAAACATATACCACAAGATGGAAAACTGGGTGTGACGGAACAAGTTGTCTTCGCACAGAAATACCTTAAGGTCCTGGATAGTCTTCCCCTCAGTTGCACCTATCCTCATATTCATTATGATCGATATATTTATTTTTAAAAATTAATTAACTATACCAAATATATTTTATTTTTACAAATTAAAATAAAAATAATATTAAATGACAGCTAGCTTTACACCGGATGTAATTGAAAAGCCATAATTACCTGCAACCATATGTAACAGAATTGCATCAATATTTTTTAATAAATAATATTACATCTCATTATTATTTTTCATAATGGTTATGCTGAATATTTGGAATTAGATTATGCCTTCACCCTCGATCTAGGTTAATCGTATAACCTATAGACGTCTTCTAATAAAAATTTGTTAAAAAATCTATTAAAGTGAAGAGAATTTGTCAGCAAGTCTAGAAATATTAACCTACTTTTTGTCAATAAAAATACGTAATTTTATTGGGCGGAATGCTAATGGATCAGATGACAAAGATATCATTGAAAAAACAAAATAGCTTTTTTTGAATAAAATAAAATATTTGATTCTGATACATAAGAAAGTTTTTTCATGGTGCAAACAAAATTGCCTGGATGATAAAAATAGTGGAAGCATTTACAAATTGGCTGGAAGCATTTTAAATTTTAATTTTATAAAATAGTATGCTACTACTGACACATGAAAGAATCAAAATATAATATTAAAAAATAAGATGTGATAAGAAAAGTTGTCTTCCCACGAAAATATCTAGAAACTCGTAGACACCAAGATACTGTCTTCCTTCGAGGGGATGCCCATTCCATCCATCCACATCATGAACAATCGATGTGCGGCCCCATTAAGAAATTACCAATTTTTTTATAAGAAAGCAAGTTCTCATCGTTATCCAATCTAGGGCCTTCCGTACACTTCTACTAGATAAATTATTATATTCTCCCCACATTGCTTTGGATGCGGACATCTCTGAAATCTAAATATCTTCTACCGCGGTTCTAACCAGCCTTTCAAGCCAGAATAAACCAAGATAATTTAGTAGATAATTGTACACTTGAGCCCTTGCGTGGGGCCTGAAGAGCTGGCACATCCCATTCGAGCCATGCAGCTGTTTTGGAGTAAAATGATGTTATCAAACTATAGCAAGTATGCAGTATTATAAACAATAAAATTAAATTATCTTTTTTGCTGCCCATCATTTTAAAAAAAAAAAAATTATATCTATTTTTTGAGTCAATTTTAACTCAAATAGCAGTGCCCTTGCATGAATAGCCGGTATACCAAAAAAAATAATAAAATTATGCAACTCATTTACTGTTCATGTAATTTAAATTTATAAATTTATTTTATTTTTTTTTAAACAAGTGAGAATATAACTAAGAACAATAGGTTTTGGGGGGGTATGGAGGCAAGAGGCCTCTCTGAAGAAGGCTCGGGGTTGGCTGCATATGAACGAATTGAGATGATGGAACATAAATATTACACATAATTAATTAGACTAAATATGAAGATCTATCCAAAAAAGATATTGCATAAAAATTACAAGTTCTTGCAGTAACTGGACATCATATTTACATTCAAATGGAAATTTTGACAATGGAATTAACTTCCAGATAAAAAAAAGGCAAAGAAAAATCAGCAAAAAATTAACCCTCAAAATAAAAATAAAAGTAAAATTGAGCAAGCCACATCCGGTAGCTCTTGGGCATCAGCAATCCACGCATTAATCTCATAGAAATCACAATTCTTCTTCTAAGCCATTTTTGCCCCATCGGATGCCAAAGCAGCGTTCCAGCCCTTAATATATACACAGTATCAGTCTCTCTCTTCTTTTTTTGTTTTTTTTTCCGAGTCGATATCAACAATTATGAAATAAATCAGGCAGCCAAATGACCCCCTCGTAAACTCGTTTCTATTTTACTTTCCGTCGCCGGAAAAGTACCCATTTGGCGATTACTTCACCAACTCCGAAATCCACCCCAAGTCCGGCACCCCAGCGGCCGTGGCGCTGCCTCCGCCGGCGTCCGAACACCCCTCTGCCGCTTCATCCTCCCCCAAACCCTCGAACAGCCTTCCCCTCATTCCCCTTCCGAACTCCTCCGTCTCCTCCTGCCCCCACCCAAACCCGCCACCACCCGCCGCCGTCGGCGTCGCCGGCAAGCTAGCAAACCCCGCCTTGAAAGCCCCGACTCCCCTCGGCGATCCAAATCCACCAACCATCCCAGCCAGCCAAGAACACGGCACCGACTTCGCCTTGCTCAGCTGCAGCTTCCTAATCGCCGTCAGGACCTCGTTCATCGCCGCCTCCCCCACCGGAGAGACCGGCGGCGATTCCGCCGTCGGGGACATGGCCGGCGAGATCAGCGTCGATCTCGGCGACGAGATCAGAATCTTAGACATCCGGGGCGGCGCCCCGTCGTACGACTCCGGTGCCGGCCGCGGCGGCGGCGGCGACCGGGGGCTCAGCGGGAGGACGCGGAGCTGGTCAGGAGTGTGGGCGAAGAAGCAGACGCGGCGGCGGCAGGCCGTGCCGTCCTTGCAGAATTGGGTGCGGTACCGCGTCGGGTGGAGCCAGCTCTCGAACACCCCGTGGGCGAGCTCGCAAGCATCGCCGCGCTCGCAACGGGCGGTCTTCCGGAACTCCGGGCAGGCGGTGCCGGAGTAGTGGAAGCGGCGGGGGTCCCGACGGCGGGCTTTCTCGCCGGGGTGAGCGTAAGGACACTCCGTCCAGTCGTGCGACCGCCCTCGCGGGCACCGCCGCACCTTGAACTCGTACATCCGGAACTCGTCGCAGGAGAACGCGTCGAGCAACGAGTCCATCGGCTCGGCCGAGTCGTCCAACGGCTCGTTATTCGACGGGAGGAAGCGCTGCAGCGCGGCGAGCATCGCCTCGCTGGTGACGCCGCTGACGGGGAAGGATAGCTGCATCCCGGCCGTCGGATCATGGAACACAGGCCACTGAGGTACCTGGACTGTCGGATTATGATGATTCCCTTCGCCGAACGCCATCTCGCTCTCTCTTTCCTTCACTCTCTGTGCTTCGCCTTGAAGGCCGTAGCTTGCGGTCGGACACGGGGAAGAATATAAATGCATATAGCGTGGGTTCGGATAAGTTAACCGGGGTCCGGATAACCGGGGTTAGGTTGGGGGCTTATATAAAAAATAACAACGCCGCTGGGTTTATGAGGCGGTGGGAGAGGCGAATGGCGGTATTTTGGGGATACCGCAGCTCGGGGTACGAGACGTGATATTTGGCGTTATGCGGACCGGGATGAGGCGGTCACACCTGCGTTGCACGATGGAGAGAGAGAGAGAGAGCGAGAGAGATTAAATAGCACGGGGGAGAAATTACTGTTTAGAAGTGTATTTTTTTCTTAAATATCCTTCTAAATATCAAATTTTATATCGATATCCTTTCAAATTTAAGTCACTTATTTTACTATTCTACTTTTTTTTTATTCTTATTTTTTATATATATCTACACCATCTAACATCGTTAAAAAGTTAACGGTTTCAAATTAAAATAACTAAAATACCCTTAATGGGTAGATGTGCAAAAAAAAAATAAGGAGATCACGATGATGGACAAAAAAGTAATTTCAATTATTTATTTTTAATTAAAATAAATATGGTTTTCGGTGTTAGAAGAAACGTTATATTAGGGGTATTTGTGCAAAAATAGTATTTTATGAGGATACAGAAATAAATATAAATTTTAAGAAGGTATTCGCACAAATTTGAATCTTTAGAAAGGTATTCGTACAAAAAATCTTTTTTTAAGTACATCGGCGATTCACGCACAACGGGTGTGAGTGTAGCCCATAAAGTCAGAAATAAGCAGACAATGCAGAGTAGACGTGATAGAGTTGCAACTATCCTAGATAATATCTGTGAAATGATGGACCGCATAGGAAACCACCTAGTTCGGAAGTGTATTTATAGCTTGAACATAATAGACTTAGATTTAGATAGACATCCATTTAAGCCATGGGCAAGAAACTTAATTTTTTGAGTTTTATATCTAGAATCTATTTCGGTATACTTAATTAGAAGACCAATATGTAAAGTGAAGTCATAAACAAATACCACTATTGTCATACACTTACACTCTTGTTTCTATTTTTTTACTTTGAGTTATATTTTCTTTTGAGTATACTTTTGTTGCAGTGGGCGGAGAACGGATACATAAGGGTTGGAGACATGGGGATGCCGCCTAAGTAGATTGTATGATGTCTACTTCTTTTGTTCGTTTCTATAAAATTTATAACTCTTTTGTTTTTTTTTCCTTTGTATGATGTATAGCTTTTTTTGGTTATTTCTCAAAAGTTTTCTCTAGAAAGTAAAAGGCATCGAGACGCAGGGAGTATTGGCCCTACTTTTCCAGAGTCTTCTTTGCGGTACCCAAGATATTCCCTTAGTATTAATCTTGCGTATCGTTCTACACTACTAAGTTTTGTCTTCGATCAAACCTTAGCTTTTATCTCCCCCTGCCCAAAGTAAAAGAAGAAAAACAGAAAATTTAGAAAATATAATTAAAAAGAAACTCCAACACAACCGTGTGCCTTGATCAAATCGCAAACTTAATTGGCCCAGTGTGAATCTTTTTGATGACAAAATGTGCTTCAAAGTTCGTGCCCATGAGAGGGGAAATCAAGCAAACGTATTTATTTGGCTTGATCTTGGAACTGTATTGAGCTAGCTCTAACCTACGCCGCCTAGCGAGGATTGATGAGCTTCGGATCCTGGGATTTGGAACGTTGGTACACCATTCCATATCAGGAAAAAAAATAAACAATACAAAGAGTATGAAATGCTATCTAGACTAATCCAAAAAACCTCCTCAGTGTACCGAGCAACGTAAAAGGCGACCCAGTCTTCTGCACTGTTCGCCTCTCGATATATATAAGCTATCTGATAAGAAGTCAGCTTCCGCACCAATCTGCATGTATCCCGTATCAGAGGGTGGCCATCCCCATACCTATCCACACCACGAATCCAGTCAATCATCATGGACGAATCATTCTCGAGGAATAGGTTGTCGCCCCCCAGCACTCATCTCGTATACAAAAGGCCCTCCCAGGCTGCCTGCAGCTCCACTCCCACAGCCGTCATACCAAGTGTACTCCGCCCTCCAGCCGCAATAAATTTTCTCCTAGTCCCTGATCACGAAGCCCACGCCCCTAGAGGCGCCACCCTCCGCTATGTCTCTATTAAAGTTCACCTTAAGATAATCAGAGGCGAGAATACCCAAAAGAAATAACTGAATCTGGACGCTGAGACAGCAAAATAGGTACTCCAAATGTCCCTGACCCTCCTTCTCTCCATCATTACACGTGGGGACAATCGTTTGCCTTCGAATCTATCTAGCCATATATGATAAGCCAAGAAATCTGGTTTTTTCTCGCTCATTTTTCGCACCGTTCCGTTCCCACTTTTGCAACTTTCCCGGTACTCGTCCATCTACGCTATGGCAGCCGTCACAAGCATCGGTCCTGGCCTTCCACCCGTATGTGTACCTTTACGTGGCAGTACACGCCAGGGGAAGAGAAAACAGGCTTAAAACTTTTTTGAGCGACAAGACTTGGCACTACTAATTTTGATTCACAAAGATGTTTCCTATTTGCTTGTAAATTAGCAATTGCATTCATAAATAAATTATAAATAATCGAAAATACTGAATTAGTTTGTTCGTTGAGAATAGTTAGAAGATTGCACCATTGCCCAAGAAAAAAAATAAAAAACAGTTCGAAGCTTTTGAATGTCAAAAAAACAGAATCTCATTAATTAAAAAAATAGCTATAAAATATTATTTATTTTTTTTTGATTCTTTATAAACATGCAAGATCTATCTAGCGAGTAGCCGATGTAAGATTACATACACGTCCACATATATTCTCACATATATATTTTTCTATTTAAGCTCTGGCAACCTTACTAGATAGGAATTTAAATCTATTTAAATCCAATTACAAACACTACGATCAGCTCGTGATTAGCTCAAATATATCCATGCTGGAATTTTTTCTAGTCTACATAGCTAATACCATTTTGTCACAACTTAAAATTTCAACTAAAAAGAATATCTAGAATATATTATTTCAGTTCTTTAATTTTATATAAGTATTTAAGAGTTATCCTGTAAATAATTAATGTGAAACTAAACACACGTCTGCATGAATTTTCATACGAACAACTTAGCAACAAATTTGTCATCTCTCCCTCTCATTTCTCTCCAGCGCAAGAACTCTCTTGCTTTTTAAAAGGCCAAGCTAAATGGTGATTTTAATGTTTCAGCGAGGTTGGTGGTGCTAGATGTAGCAGAAATGAAGAGCTGTTTGAATGCAAGGTTGAGCAATCTTATGACGAGCATATTTCTTCTTGTTTTCATTACATATCCCATCGCAGACAGCTGCGATAGGTGCTGATTTTCTTACATGCCCCTCTATAAGCACTGCGTTGTTTGCTTATCAATTACTTCATTTTTCTACTCTTATATATATAAGTATATATTCTCGTCCCTCGACTTAAGTGCCTTGAAAGTTTAGTGTATATATAATTACTGAGACAATGCTGATCTTGTGTAGCTTCTTTAAGCACCAAGTAAAGATCCAGTTAATGTGCCAATTGTTACTCAATGTCTATGGTCACCTTCAAACTTTAACAAATTATAGAATTTTTTTTTTCTTCTGCAGCTAACTCGTTAGCTAATCCGAATCGGTGCAGTAGGGTCAATCGATTCGAGGACATTTTGGCTATGGTTTAGATTTTGATCACATTTTGATCATAGCAACATGAGATGTGACCCACATATTTTGTAGTATTTAATGACATGGCACCTCTAATATTAGCATGCCACATTGATCAAAAAGAAAACAATAATTACAAAGAATGCTTTAATACGCTTGGCCGGACTGCTTACACTTTGTAGCTTGTGGTGGCTGTAAACTCATGAACTAGTCGTCAGTTGGTTCCTCCAATGTCTTTTGATGGAGCCCGGAGAATGACGCCTAAGGCGAGACAACCCCTCGTTGGCATCAGAATCAGGAAAGGTAACTCTGTTTTGCTTGGTACACAAAAGCCGGGACAGCGTTCCAATCCGGACCGTCCCATCCTAATCGTACGTCTTCTAAGGCAGCGTCCGGCGAGGCATCTGAACCACCATCACGCTCTGAAACCACCGCTACCTAATAGGGATAGTTGGTGAGCTCCATGGACGCAGGACAGCTCAATTCTTATCCGATTTGATCCAAGTAGTTGAAACATCAAACCCATAGCTTTCGATGGCATGAAATTTTATTGTGGATTTGCTGCTTTTCCATGTAGAGCAGTTACAAAACCTGGACCTACCCTGGAACCATAGGCTAGGGTTGTATCTTTCGCGCGCGAAAAGAGGATTCAGCTTTCTTCGCATGAATCCACCAGTGGATCATAAAACGATTCTATCAAAAATTGTTTAAGCAGACAATGGAAGAGATTTAAAATGCTTTGATAACTGCATCGAATGCAATTAATCCAATAGTCAATGTCGCAAAACAAAAACAATCATTAAGATAATACTAGAACCCATATTTAAGAGACTCGACTCAAATAGCCTCAGCAGTTTTTCTACTTTATGCTCTTTGTTGCGAATGCTCCTAGCTCAATAGTTCAACGAGATGATTTCAACAAGCTCCGAAACTCTAAATGAATAAGAAACAAGAAGAAATACCTACTGCTTTACCTAACCATAATGTATAATTGATTGTGCTATATTTTCTAGATTTTTAAAATAGTTTATAGCAATGAAAGGACTATCATGCATATTTAAGAAGGGAAAGTGATAAACCGCAAGGTTTGGGAAGAATTTACATGAAAGCATATTGGGTTCGGATTGTATCTTTCATGCGAAAAAAAACTGTTGAATCACACCTTACATAGGTCTCAAAGCATTTAAATAACTACATTCATCAGCTTAGGTAGATCTCCAAGCAGCCTTTATACGATTTAGTGGTTGATATTGTGAAAAAAGATGAATCATTCTTTCACGCGAAGGATACACCTCAAACCGAAGCATAATTATATTAGTTGCAAAGATAACCAACCTCCAGTCTGGTTACCAAACTAGGCTGCCCATTGGTTGGCAAAAAGAGGGAAGATCTTTTGTATAGCATCAAGTGGGTCCAAGATGTTAAGAAGACAAAGTGGGTTGGAGAGAAGTTAGAGCTGGGTCATGAGCTGGTATTATGCTATAAGACCTAGGTCATCAATTGGTACTGCACTTCAAGTGTTTAATTATATTTTACTATTATAATATGAATGTTGTGGGTTATGATTGTGTTTCCCATGGATCGCTTTGAGGCATTAACTTTGGAATTGTATTTTTTGCTCTTTTGCATGTGTTACACGTGATGGATGCTAATGGTAACATATTTGAGTCGCTGAATCACATAATAATCATTATACTTGTAGTTTTGAATGCTTGATTTGTTATAAACAATATTAGAATTGATCTATGATTTATTTTTAGAAATAGAAATAACATAATATAGTTCTTACAATGTTATCATTTCATAAAAAAGACCAAGTTAATTGATAAAATCATTGAAGACTATATCCAAATGAAGAAGGTTTAAGCTTGCATTTATTGTAATTCATTATTATAGTGAATTTAGATTTTTTTATCTAACATTTATCTTTTAAAGAAAATAAAAAACCGTATAAAAGACTAAGCCCAAGGTTTTGCGACTATGAATAAGAGTTGGAGAAGCCAACAAGAAGCTATTTCTGCTGGTGCCTTCAAGTACATGAGCATAAGCAACTTTGGATTCGTTTGGATCAGAAAAAGAAATTTTTTTCTGAAATGTTTTTCCAGCGAAGCTGAAACCTGCTTATATATATTTGAAAAAAAAAATTATATATTTGGTTGGCCTAAAAAAATGACATATTTAAAATTAAAACATATTTGATTAAGCATTACTTTTTAAAAAAAAGTTGTATAAAATATCTATTATCTTTTTAATAAATATAAAGACCTTATTCCATTTTATCTAAAAGTTTAAAAATATTTTGATTAAAAAATTAATTTTAGCCGATATAAATTGAACTTTTCCACGTCTACCTAAAATTTTCTTTCTTATAAAATACAAAATTATATTTTTATAAAAAATATTTTTTGAAAATTCCGATCAGTATTTTTTTTTATTTTTTGGTTGATCATGCCTTTTTCCTACATCTCTCTTCGCACCGAAATTTGTTTTCTCAAATAGGAAAAAAATAAACAGGTGAGGACAAGACTTACTAAATCCGTGCACATTGGACCACCACTAGAGTCCAAAATGCAAGCACTCTATGTGGGTCCCACGTTTTTCGCGCTACGTGGCGCGTAAGCAAGTGCAGCACCTCCGATACACCGCGTGCATTCTTTAGATTCGTGCGATGGAGATGGTACCAATGGTGGTTTTATGCACTTTGACCCTCCTCGACGGTAGCGGACCTATTAACGGGAAACCAGACGGGTAGAACCGGCGGTTTGATTACCAGAAGGTCGGATCAGGCCGGAGCGAATTAAAGTCCATCCGGGTTCTAGCTAGGTTGGATTCAGGTTAAATCCATAGTGGATTCATATTCAAACTTGATTAAAAAAAAATCAAGTTTGGATTCAAATTCTCATAAATCAAAATTAGTAAGATCCACACATGCATTCTGATTCAATTAATAATTGAATTTAATTTTTAATTTAATTTTTTAAATTCAACTATTAATATGTAATTCTAGCGAGCCGATCAGAAGAGAGTTAACAATTTTTACTATAATCATTTATGATAGACTGCAATGCGAAAGGAGAATGATATGGAAAGTAAATATCTGGTTTAGAAAAAAAAATCAATAACTCTTGAAATATAATTGAATTTATATTTATATTCAGCTTGATTGAGATATAATCAAAATCTAAATGTCGGTTCGGAATTTGGAACTAAATTAGGGACAGACAAGAGTTGAGGAAAGTATGCATGAGAAAAGGCGTAAATTCCTATGAGAAAAGGCAGAATTTGGAATTAAAATAGGAGCCAATTTTCTTTATATTTGCCATATTTACATATAATATGCATAGTTTGTTTTTCATTTCGAATTGTTTTTGATTCTGAATTTAGCTAAATCTGAGTTTGAACCGATAAAAACTCGGGTTTTATACATAAAATCTAATTCCGATCTGATGAAATTATCAAAAATTAAATTTAGATTCATATCTAATCATTATCAAATAATTGGATAGATTTATTAAATTTTTGAGTATTATTTACATCCCTACCTACCTGTCACTTGGATAGTCCACTCGATTACGTTGGACTACTGGGGTAAAGATAACTGGATAAGGTTGTAATTCGAGCGAGAGTCATAAATGGAGCTGAAATATTTGGTGTAGAAACTATATATTGGAGAGACTTCTCTCGTCATCATTAAGTATATCTTATATATTCAGTAGGATATCTCATGGAAAAATTGTGAAGAGGATTTTGATCTCCTAAACGAATACCATGTCGTGTAAAATCCATAAAAACACGATGATCAAAATAAAGTGCAACTATGATAGGCTCCAGGTATATGGTGCAAATTTAATCACAATATCTAAGCAGTATGGGCAAATTGAGATTTAAGAATCATGGGGCATGCTAATAGATTTTACATAACAAAATTATCCTTGCGCACATCAACTTGCAGTTTGTCGCGATCAATCCATGTTGGTTTTTCAATTTAAACGAAAGGAACATGCCAAAGTTGATGACACATGGTGCATGAAACAACGACCTTTTCGACATTTTAGCAACTATTTGACGTTCTGATTCATATTATATATTCAAACATAATATCAAAGGTTTTACATTCTTGAATCCTCTCGATAAGATCAAGCTCTCCTCTAATATTTCTATATGAAAACACATGTATGAATAAGCATACATACAGCATAAATATTTACTTGTGTAGCCACATATATAATCGGCATATATATATATATATATATATATATATATTGTTAGATGACATTATTTTCTTCACCTAGATGTCATGTTTGTATATATTATTATGTGAATCTCAATGTTGAGAAATAATCGCCATCATGCACCACCAGACATCACCATTTACCGTCTGAAATGTTATCTAGACCTTCATGCAATAATTTGACTTGCGATAAAATGCAAGGGAGAGAGGTATCCAAGGAAATTATCCAGGTTCAATCTGTACGCTGGGGGAACCCATTAATTCAAGACTTGGAGCCTAAATTTTCTTAAATTTGTCTGAGAGGTGCAACTGCCGGTCAAGTGTCTAGTTTCCTTCAGCACCTTTTTCCGACACTTGCAAAGGAAGAGAACACTTTTATGCATTTGGATAACCGTGCTGAGCTCAAGATGATAAGCTTTCCACCTAACACCATGCGACAAAATGTGAGAGAGAGAGAGAGAGAGAGAGAGGCGTGCATGACCAAGGAGGGGTCGAGGTATTGTGGATAAGAGCTGCTTCGTGGGCTCGATTTGGATTGCAGAGCAAGTAAAAGCTGAATTTAAAGCCTATGCCAGGTCAGTCCACCATGCGACACAAAACCGAGATGACGACCAGTCAGAGACAAAAGTAACGTGGCATGTTCTCCAGCATGAGTGTCTTCAAACTAAAGTTATAAAGACATGATACCGAAGGGAACCGACAACTTTCGTCTTTAGTATACATTAGTAATGGGGTTGGCGATGTAGATAACATTTTATGCAGGATAAAACAATCCTCCTCCTCCTTTTTTTTCTTTTTTTTCTTCCTACCGCCTTGCTGGCTTATATATAATTTTCGCATTTCATTATATAACAACCCAGAACGTCACCTAAAATAGCTAGATTCATTGATCCTGTATAAGTACCTAAGATCTATCCAGCAATAACCGATGTGGGACTAAACACACACCCGCACGGATCCTCACATATTTTTTTCCTTTCAAGCCCTGATGTCCTCGTCATGTTAAAGGTTCAAATCTATTCAAATTTATTCACAAACATTACGATCGGCCCGTAGTCAGTTCCAATGGATCCGTGCTGCAGTGTCCCCTAATCCACATAGGTTATGGGCTGAGTCCGCTCTGATACTATTTGTAACAACTCCGTACCTCATCCAAAATTGCTAGCTGGAATGTATTATTTGGATTACTTGATCCTGTATAAGTATCCAAGATCTATCCAGTAAATAACCGATGTAGGACTAAACACACGCCCGCACGGATCCTCACACATTATCTTTTAGAACTTTTTTCACCAATTACCTTGCCATGTTTAGCTTTAGCAAAATGAGTCCCATGGCATACTATGTTATGCGTCGAAATCTAACTGTTATGATTTGAGCATCATTTGGCTATGCCTCTAAAAGTCGCTGCAGAATAACAGCAAGATCTTCACATTTTCGAATCGAAACTTCAAAGCTCCTGCGGCCAACCGATAGCTAGAAGGCCTCTAGCATTGATATATGTAATTATTGGTGGATCTTGATTTTTAATCAAGAAGCTTGATGTTTATGATAATTAAAGATTTTTGATAAAACAGTCTTCACTTCTTGGGGACAATACGCCATGACTGGTCCTTGCCAAGCTTCTAGTTGTCCTCCAGGAGTGAGCCCAATACAGTAGTTTTCTGGGCTTCTCTTCCTGACCCAGCTGAAAGGCCCAGTCGTAGTTGTGCTTATATGATTACAAGCCCAATGGACTCAATTGGGTCTCGTGATCTAAGGAGGACGATTTGAACAGGTTCATCCAAATTCACCTAGGCCTAACAAAGAAGGTGAGAGAGGCTGCCTCCATTGGTATTTGGGAATCATCTTCTTAGTGCTCGTAAACCTGAACTGCGAGGGCAGCATCATGGTGCAGCTAGTTACTCCGTTAAATTTGGTGGCGGAAAGCCCTAACTTCCATAAGCATCCTCCACCTCCAGGGTTGGACAATGTAGGACTCTACTTCTAGGTTTCTTAGAACATGGAAATATGGTGCACTTTTACACATGGATTAGTTTTCTAATAATTCCACCCTCTCATGTCTCAAGTTTGGTCTTTCTCATGTATAGGGCTACAAACCAACTACCCTGTTGTGACGAATATAGCTAGGAGGCAAGCTCGAGTCTAAACATCATTTAGGACTCGTTTGGTTCATGAAAAGAAAATTTTCTTCCTAAAATATTTTTTTTGTGAACAATCCATGTCTAGGTATATGATATCTAGAAAAGTAAATTTTACATTTTTGGTTGACCATAGAAAAATGACTCATTTCAAAGTGGCTTATATTTGGTTGAGCATCTATGTTTTTTTTTAAAAAATTATATAAAATATTTGTTAGGCTCTTAATAAAAAAAAAGACTTTTCTTCATTACATCTAAAAGCTTAGGGGCACTTTTGAAAAAGAAAAAAAAATACCCCAGTTTCTGGCCGATGGAAATTGATTTTTTTTCATGTTCTATATATATTTTTTCATAAAATATAAAAATTTTATTCTAATGAGAAATCTACTTTTCTATTTCTCTCCCAAGTATGACATGTTTGTCTATTTTTCTGTTAACCCTTTCTTCTTTTTCCCGCAAACAAACTAGTTAGGGGCTTCAGTCATAAATGAGCCCAGCTCCAATACTCTGGGCTTGGGCTCGGGAAAATAAGTTTGGGCTCAAGCTATTAACAAGCTCGCTTAAGTTTTTGGAAGAGACGCTTGACATTTGTGGTTAAGTTCGGGTGTCCTTGGCCAAGGCATAGATTGAACAGTTCTGTCGTAAATCGTAGCAAGAACAAAATGATGGAATTGTTTTTGGCCATGGATATCACAGAACAAGACTTTTTAAGCATTAGCATAAACTTTTAGGGGCTCTTATTTATTTTCTAGTATTATAATTAAAAACGTTCCGTTTTTTCTCCTGAGGTATGGCCAGAAGCTGTCACTTGTTTACGACTCTTATTACTTCCACAGCTACTCCCAAATTTTAAAGCAAACACACCACTTGGTTCGGTACTTTGTTGTTGTTAAACAAATGGGGTAATTCAATTCTGCGTGCTGAAGCTTGGTGAAAAGAAATTCTTGGGGAAATCCAGCATTCAAAGTTTTTACAGGGCTGGGGTAAACTCCGAATGCACTGGAGAGATGTCAACCTACAGCCTGAGAAGATGCATTCCAGAAATAATTAGGCATTATGTTGGTAATTCCTATGTCATGCATATCTAAGTAACACTCTTCTACCACTAAAGCCAACTTCGAAATGTGGGTCCTGGCGACAAAAAAGCTACGTAATCCATTTCAGTCCAAAGGTTAAAATCCAATGTGAATCAATGGCTTAGGTTAGGCTGAAAAAATGTTCTTCGAAAATCAGACAATTGAATTATTGGAAGCTATATCCAAAAATTCAGATGATATACCTTTCTGATCCGATCCCTGTAAGAAACAATTGCAGAGAAATGAAGCTGGGAGGTTTCACCTTAACACCGCGAGTAGAACTCTTTAATAGCCTACTTTGAATTCTCTCCATTCAAATTTAATTTTTGAATTTAAGTTATTATTGCAATCTTCTTCTTATTTTCTCTCTATTCAAATTTGAATTTGAATTGCTGCCGTAACTTGTTTTTTACTTTTCTCCTATAATCACTCTTATATATTGCTATATACATTCAATACATACTCAAAGAAATTCCAACCAATCAAATGGAATTTTGTCTCTTACACTCCTGCTGCCTTTATTCTTAATTTGTTTGCCGTGATCTTCGAGCAAAGATGCCATTGCACTTGATACTGAAAGCTTCACTGAAGGAGTTACAGAAGGCATCAAAGCTTCAAGGTTGCGTTCTTTCCATTTGGGCTTTGCAATGATGGAGGCTGAGATGACTCTTGACTAAATTCTACAGAATTTTACTCTCAACCCAATATGGTACTGAAGTAATATTATGTAGGCTCTAGAATCATCTTAGAATCTACCAGCCTTATTAGCTTTAAAGGCAAATCTAGAAAGAAAAAGGTAGTCAAACAAGTTGGGGGGCTTTTAAGCTCAGGGAAAAGATTATTGGGTTTTATGAGCAAGTTTATATCCGTTTATCTACCTCTTTTTTCTTTCTTTCCAGAAATCTTGTCAGTCGTCTACATTCGATTCGATTTCAAGAAATATTAGAACACAAATCCCCCAATTTCCATCACCCGCTAATTGGCAAAGATGTCTCAGCTTAAAATCTAAATTAGTTCAATAAAACCAACACTAGATGATGGATACAATCGAAAATCTGCTCGTGAAGGGGAAAAAATAGAGAAAAGAAATTGATGAGAAGAAGATTGCAGATCTAATGTTTCGGATCAATCCGTTGAAGCAAGATTCATATATATACGGATCTAAAATTATTTCAGTGAATAGACCCAAGAAATCAGATATAGATGATAGGGTTTATGGGGAAATGAGGAGCCTCGCCATTGGAGACGGCTCCGTATTTCGAGAGAGATTCGGTAGTCGCCGCCATGGATTCGATTCGAGAGCCGAGACGGAGTAGGGGAGGACTAAACGGAAGAGGCGGAGTTTCGCCATTTCTCGTTGTTTACGTCCGTTTCTGTTAAGGAGGAAATTGTTCTTAGGCCCCCGATCAAATCAATAATTGCTTGAAAAGTTAGTAGGCAGCAAGTTGCCAAGTTCTACATGGAGACGCAATTGTTCCGAGATCCCTACACGGATTATTAATTGCTAAAAGGTCATAAACTATGAGAACCTCCTGGCTCCTGGCGACCTAAAACGTTAAGGCAAAATTATTAACTGATCCTTAGTTAAACTTTCAGTTTTTTAAATGTTTCTAAGGGATGGGTAGAATTATGCTCCTCATGAGTCCCAAAGGACCCAAACGTGGCCACCAAGGTGGTAGCCTAGTGGTACTGGGCGGAGATTCTAACCTCATGGTCCCAAGTTCGAGTCGCTGCGGCGACGATTAAAATGTGTGACGTACTCACACGCGGGACTCGAGTCAGAGCCCAGAAGGGTAGCTGAGCCGGGCCCACGGGTGGGGAGGGCATGAGTAAAACCAGTCGGGGTGCCCAACACACAGCCATTTCTGCCCGCATCGAACACTCTCCTGACGGGACGGGGGCCCAGTGGAGGCTGCTACGTGGGGTTGGGCTTGTCCCTTCCTCCCCCTACCCCTTTTTTTAAGCAAAAAAAAAGGACCCAAACGTGTGTTATTTCCTAATGGAATGATAAACTTCACCAATCCGGGAAGAGTCAACCCAAGCTCCATCCAAGTTTGGCCTACTTCGAATCTTTTGTTATGGACTAACAACACAAACATTAGTTTCCTGTGGTATTTATGTAGCTTCTTTAAAAAATATATTTGCAATGTTATTATGTAAACAATATGACAACCGTATATCTTCATCACGGTCTTCTAAAACATTGATGTTATAGTGTGAATCTGAAAATTGAATATAGGAAATTGAGGTCCAGCTCTAGATCGAATACCATATGATCCTTAGGCCTTGTCGAAGAGGCCATTCTAATACATCATAGTTATTATATTTTTACAATTGTGCTATATATCATCGTTAACCTTGGTATATATAACAAAGGAATATGCAGATAAGGAAATAGCTGCACTTCTATCCATTATGATTTAGGATATCAATAAGGCTAAATAAGTTTTGAAGACCGTCGGTCAGCAATGCAAGAAAATAAGAGTTGAGATCATTTGTTGTGCGATGTTTACACGACAAAGTTTTGTATCACCGTCGATTGCCACCGGATCATCTCTCTCAGAGATGAGCGGCCCTTATTTATCCCGAGAATATGTCCAAATACTTTTCGGTATATATGCTACATTATGCATGCAAAGATGAACAAAAACTTGTTTCCGATATGGATGACATAGTGCTTATTCATGAGGATCCCGTTCGAGAAGATAGTGCTTATTCATATCATGGCCATGTATAGGCATGGATAAACCTTATCCCCTCTTCGGATTCTTCAAGTGGCATGCTATGTTGACTTTTGTATTGGAATTTGCAATTGATAACGATTGAATATTGAATATGCTGGCTCTGTGAGATGAGGATGATTCAAGCAATGAGGTGTCCGAAGAACGACTTAGGGAAAAGAGATGAAGTTGACATATATATTTTAGGCCAAAACGTTGGACAAATATTTTTTTATGAATATCATTACTCATGCGATCCAAAGATCGCACGCAGCCACACCAATATTATTAATTTGTTTTATGCAATCCAAAGATTACACCCAGCCACACTTCTGAGCCATTTTTTTATCCCATCACAAGTCATCCTTGCGCAATTGCATCGTATGAGTGTTCACACTGTCATTGAAAAAAGAAATATTGTTCAAAATTTACCCAGCACCATGTTATAGGATGTTGAATAGCTTCACTTTGAAAGCTAGATGTCAAATAAACACATCTTGCATGGCTGAATGGCATTTTTCTTGAGAACAATGGAAAACTGCCTTATATATATATATATATATATAAAACTCCTCCTATTTTTTTCAGCGTTTTCTTATCTCTTCTCTCTCTCAAAGAAGAATGAAACCACTCAAATTCTCTCTCCTAAGATCTATATTTTTCTAGCTTATTGTGCATATTGGTTAAATTTATGAAATCTGTAACTGGACTAAAATTTAACTAGTAATAACCACTTCTCGCTAAAAGTTTGTCAAGCCAAAGCCACCAAACTGATATTTCTTGCTGCAGTCTGCTGCTGGCTTCAAGTTTTAATATGATCTCGCATAGCTATTTTGAAGGCAAAATAACCTGCTTGATAATAAGTTTAGACTTACACAAGCTGGCATTTTATAATGTAATACAATGCAAGGAAATGCTGCTAGTGTTAGGAGTGTCCTAATCAATTGCGCTACTCTGATTCTTATTCCCCCATCACACCCAACCATCACATGTTGCTCTCCCAATCAACCATGAAAATTGCACATGATAAAATCTAATTAAATTATAGTAATTTCATAAAGATGATGTAACAACTTCTCCATCAGATAGTTACATGCAGTTTTCTCAAAATCTAGCATGTAATTTCATCACATCTTTATGATCAAGATCCGCACCTTTTATATCACATATGCCTTATCATTCGAGATAGCTACCATATTATTCATTTAGGAAAGAGACGGATGGTCATTTATCATCGTGCATGGCATCGAGTAGAGATATTTGTAATAAGTGGCAACTAGTTATCAATCCATGTCATGGATGATATGGTGCCTATCTATAATAAATCAGCTATCTCTTGTGCAAAAGTTTTTTCTAAAAGAATTTATTTATTTTTTTAAAATTTTATCAGGTGTGTCCGTGTACGTGCTATTCATAAAATCACCGTTTTTCCTAAAAGCTTAAGGTGATAAAATGAGGTAGATTTATTTACATATTTTATATTTTCTTTCACTCCTTCTCACATAAGGGCCAAACTTTTCTTTAATGGGTTAGTCCAACATGTGAAATTTTTAATAATAAGATTAAAAAGTGCGGAGACGGGGTTCGAAATTAGAACCACTGTTCTGATACCATGATGAAATCATCAATTGTTTCAAGAGCTTAAGCTTTTATGATCTACTTCATCCTATCAATTTAAGCTTTTAAAAAATAATAATAATTTAGTATATATATATATATATATATATAGATTTTTTCTTTTCTTTTTTTGTACAGAACATATCTAGAGTTAGGCCACTGGCGGCCTTCTAACGACCCTGGGAGTTCAAAAATCCCACTCCCGGGACAGATGGAAGTCCGATGAGTCCTCCTGTCACACTGGATGTCATCATCATGGCCAGCTATAAGTCAGTAAGCGAACGAATGCCGTGCCAGCTAGCTTTGATAGATATCTTCTGTCAAAAGAAAAAATTTTATTCAACTCCGTCAAAAATCCCTATACATATATATATCCGCCAGCTCAGGGACACATAAGTTAGGGTGCAAATTGCCAAAAAAAATGGCGCCGATTCTAATACAGTTTGACCGTAATACCGTGACGAAACTACATGCTTCATTTTGAGTCGGCGGCCTTCTAACGGCTCCTAGAAATTTAAAAATCCCATGCAAGTCCTGTGTCTCCCGTCACACTCGACATCATCAACATATCACTGGCCGACATACAGACAGGGACCGGACCACAGAACATAAGGCAAATCTGGCCAGCTGTTTCCTACGTCTTAGCTTTGGATACCTTTCACGACATTCGCAACTCTTACATTATAACAAAACAGAATTATAATACTAGCAACTGAGGTGGAAGAAACGAAACAGAGAGGGACAGACGAAGTTTCATGCTTCGCCATTTTATTTCTTTTTAGACTAGTTATGCAAGCACCCAAGCGGAGGTAAGCGGAGGTACATGGACAAGTGGAGGGACGCGTCAACAACTAAAACTAAGTACACTAACACAGGCTGCAGCAGGCCGGATCACCACGGCTTTATTCCAAATCACCAAACTCTAGTGGTTGTGCTGTTCACCATCTCAGCTTCTCTGGGAAGTACTGCAACGACACGAAAAATGAGTCATCCGATGCGTCATACGCCTTTTGTGTGCATATTTTTAGGGAGAGAAAATATTAGGTGGTGGCCTCATGAATAAATGTTACCTTGTTGATGAGGGACATGTAGTATGGCTTCACCTCCTCCACGTCGATCCTCACCTTGCTCTTGCTGTAAAGATCATATTTGCTGCTCGTAACCATTTCAAACACTCATTAGTGATACGACAGCATTACATAAAAGAGAATATATATGGTTCACTATTTGAATAGTATGTAAAATAGTATAGAAAGTAGTGACTGGTCTGGCGTAACAAATATATGTGCCTTAAGTTTGGGAGGGGGAGAGGGAGAGAGATGACTGACTTGAAGATACGAAGCCACTTGAGCATGTCCTTGTCCTCATCATTCATGAGATATGTGTAGGCACCGGATCGGTGCAGAGAGTAGAACGAGTGGAACCTCACGATGAAAAAAGCCGCAGGAGGGAGGGTGGCGCCATTCTCCTTCATCACCTGTCCAGTTCCAAACACAGAATTATTAGAATAAAGACATGATGCTGTGGGGTACAAGAGAAGCCTACACAGAGGTGACAAGAATAGAAGGAATATATTTTATAATAAACGAGAATAGGTGCTGCATAGCGAGACAGAGGAATAGGATACCAACCAGGTACATGTACTCGTCGTGGCCCCAGGACATGGTCACGTTGTCGAGCCCGCAGTTCTCGCTGTAGGTTCCTAATCTCGTACGGAATAGCGGATTGCTGTAGTCCGGGTTCTCCTTGAAAAACTGCACACCGTATATATCCACGTCAAAGCTATATATATTGACTTCATTAACCACATAATATTCTTTAAACAATGCATGCATGCAGGTTATATACGCAAATTTCTTGAATGGTTGGTGGCATTTGCTTCTCAAAACTATGAAGGTTATATTGGCAAATTTATTGAATGGGTAGTGGCATTTCCTTCTCTAAAGATTGCAGGTCATAATGGCAAATTTCTGGGTCGGTCAGTGGCATTGTTCTCTGGATGAAAGATGGAAGATGACGTACCTGGTAATGAACGATGGATTCGTCAAATGCACAGCCCAGAGGAAACGTATCCCCTGCAAGGTTGAATAGAAAAGAAAAAAAATCAAAGAAACGGACAAGTTACAGCTTCACAAGGTCCAAACCTTTCACTGGATACGTGTCTGTGTCTCACAGAGAGAGAGAGAGAGAGAGAGAGAGAGAGAGACTAACCAACAACACACCACTGAGGCTCTCCACCGAAAGAAGGGTGCAGCAAGACTTTCCCAAGATCTGACAGAAAAACAGTGTAAATACATACAAATATAAAACTAAATACGTGCATTTGTTTATATATACTCGTCTATATAGATTGTATATAGGGTTTAGTTAAGTGCAAAACTCATTTATATATATATATATACCATGGATGAGAGCAGTGAGATGGAGCCAATCTTGGTCTGGGTAATCACGACGAATGGCCTCAGCTGATTGGAGAAGATGCTCGATCTGGGGCTCATCGAGATCAGGGTCGCTCTCATCCACAAAATCATTTAGCACCTCAATGCATTCCCAAATGCTCATCACAGCCTTCTCCAGCTTCTCATATTCTTCCTTCTTCTTCTTGGCCTTTGTTTTTTGATTTGGATTCCGCAAGAAACATAGAAATCATATAGTATAAAGTTGAGGCATATATCTACTTGTTAATTATATTACACTAGATGAACAGTACGAGCTAAGAGACAAATTAAGTTGTCCCCCACAGGCCACAGCTATACCTAATTACCAGTGCAACCCAACGACTCTTCCCGAACTTGGACTCCAGTACTTTTGTCTAACCCAATCATGGTCCAACACAAAGTCTAACAATTAGTTAATTAAGTAGAAATTTTCCTAATAATTGGTTGGATATCACGACAAGAAAACAATACGTGTCATTGACGTGTTATTTGTCAGTTCCGGAACCATCTTTAATAGTCTGTTTTCAAACACTGTAAATGCCGTCCATCGGACATTTCTGGGGTGTACTCTGGACCGTTCAATAGATCTCGACGGGTGAAGGCCTTTCCACCGAACGGTCCTGATGGAACCCAAGTGCTGCAGTAGAGAGAGCAAGAATACTTTGCTGGAAATAAGCTTACGAATTCGTAGGTCTGGTTAATGTGATTGGTACGGTAGAATTCCTCCACGGTTGCTTTCCTTTCGCCTTCTTTCTCATAGTCCCTGCAGCCCCAACAATAAAGAAAAAAAAAACACAAAATCTTACATGCAATCTTTTTCTTATTTCTTTGGATGGTAATTGATTGATTGATTAATTGACAATACTAATCGGACGATTGTTATCCCTTCAAATAATAGGAATAATGTGCTCCAAAATCTCTATGATGGGATAAGGATCATCCAATCAGTCAGTATGATCATGTGATCTCCAGTGTGTGGTTTAGATTGATGGAGACGCGCAAAGATTGTGGACTCATATAATCATTATATTTTTGGGGACCCATGCATGCAGTTCCCGTTTGAAAATGATCATACCAAGTTTAGACGAGAGCCGTGTAAGATCTGGTCTGTTCAGAGAGAGAGAGATGGCTTGAGATAATGACTAGAGATTATAGAGAACAAAATTGCCACTTTCCATGTTGATTAAAACTAGGAGAAAAATGATAACAAGGGAAAAAAATTTTCAAAACTTATTCTCAAGGTTTCTTTTATTATTGAATGAAGATATAATAAAAATTTCAAAAAAAAAAACGTTTCTAGTTTTTGAAACACACACAGACTAAAAAAAAAAGTACATTTCAAAAGAAAAATATTAAAAGGGCAGATGATACCTGAAAGAGTGACCAAAAGCATTGCTATCAGGAACCACAAAACCTCCATCCAGGGTCAGATCTCCACCATTCTGCTGCTCTTCCACATAACTCTCCACATTTTGGCCGCTGCTGTTGCTCCCCTGAATCACTGGTTCTGTCCTCCCATCATCCCCACCACCCAAAAATTACCAAAACTTCAACAACATAAACATTTATAATCTATGATCCCCAAAACAAAGATCAAAAGGAACAAATAAAATAACAACTTTGTAAAAAGTATTAAATATTAGTATGAGTCATGAGCAATGGCGTAGCCTTGGGGTCAAAGCGGCCCAAAAGTTAGCCGCATGCTAAAAGGATGAGAAGGAGATACGGAAAGCCTACCCGATACGATGACCGTCATGGTGACGAGAATCCAAAGCACCCCACCGCAATGAAATTGGAGATACGCCCGCCAAGCCGACCCCCTTTATAGCCTCTCCAGCTTGCGTGCGATAACCATCACAACAAAACGCCATCAAATTTTAAAGGAAACCACGAAAATGCCATCCCCTCTCACTTACGCCGCACAAGGCGCAACAAATCACCTTAACAAAGTTTTGGTGCGCAAGTGGCGTTTCAGGAATTAAAGGATTGACCTAAGGGTATGGGTGGGAGAGGGAAGGATAGTGACGGTAAAAGTTAAAAACAGAGGGTTTGTCAAGTGGTAATTAATTAGCGGGAGGGTAGGTGGGATTAAACGTAAATGGGGATAATTTCTAGGGAGAGAGAGAGAGAGAGAGAGAGAGGGACGCGGAATTTGGAAGCAGCCAAGGGGGGCTGACGTGGAGATCCTGACCGTTTTTGGAAGTGCAGCCCAGAGGGATTCGGCCGCATCCGCGCGAGCCGCTCCCGGGCCCATTTGGAATGTGACCGGGCTTCCTTGCAAAATTCCGGATTTTTAGCTCCAACTTTTTTTGGTCAACGAAATCACCAAAGGACACTCATATTGCGGAATTAATGAAAAATAACAACTTTGGCTGAAGCAATGATGGCAAGATCCCATGCATGGTGTATGGGGTCATGCATGGCAAAATGATTAGTCGCAAGATATGTGAGTGGAATGAAGGATGTGAAGAATGGATCAGGTTAGCAAAAAATTATTCTCTACACTGTATGTAGCTATCTATGCCGCCGATCACAACCGCATGTTTCTGCAACGGTGCAGCGATATACATGCTTGATCAATGGGGCCTACAGAAAACGAGTAGTTGTGATTGGTAGCGTGCATGGCTACGTGGTGCACATAATGTTGGAAATAACTTCTCATGGTTAGCTAGATGGTTAATTTTTTTTTATTGGGTGTACGGGTGGGCCATATTTATTTCTAAGAAATGGATCTATACCCACCATCAACAACTAGTAATTTACGAGCTTGGTACCTAGTTTGAAATCTGTATTCCTAAAGTTTGGCAGCTATAGTAATGGGCATAAGCAAGAAGATGATGTTTGTCTACCAAATGAGATATTTTTTGTATTTATTTTTTGGCAATAATTTTAAATATGTTTTTAAGGAAAAGTATTTTGTTTGGTATCATCACTTGGTTGTCATTATGATTGCTACATTTGGCCTAATTTGATAAGATTGATAATAAAGCATTCTTTTTTTTGTGTGTGGATGCCATATTTTGATGAATTTTTGCATTATTAAATGCCTTATAATTTTCGCTCAACAGATCTTTGAGAAATTGGATGAACTTAAATTACTGACATGACAAAAGCTTGTCTAAGAGTGTGGCTACATTGATGTTGAATTTGATGTGGTTTTTATATTTTTTAGCAAGTTTTGTATGAGTGCATCTGCATTTTGTGCTATCTTGGTAGATCGATAACTCTTAATCTTTTAACAAAATTGAAGATTTAATTAAATAAACGAATATGATTTTTATTAAAAACAAAATTTGACTTGATTTGTTTTAAACTAGAGTATCGAGAAAATTTTTGAAAATAATAGAATGTATAATTTACTCGATATATCACTAAGAAGCTACAAGGATTTCAAAATTTCACCCTACTTTGAAAATAATATGTAATCCCAAGGGATGACTTTTGATGTGCATAATGAATTCATACCCTTATTGAGCCTAAGACAAAAACATCACTATTCCACTGCAACTTAAAAACAAACTCAAATTTATTAAGCCTAAACCTCAACTTAACTAAAATAGGCTAGCACTAAAAGATATTCTGTTCCAACTAAAATTGGAATAGGAAACAAAAATAAACTAGAAATAGAATCCTAATACAAATTGCCTAAAAGCAGCTAAGGCATAACATGGAGTATGTACATGTTGAAATGGTTTCTCAATATAACTTTGATGATATTTGATGAGATTTTTCCGTGTGTGGACGATCTAATATCCAACTAGACAGATAATTCATGGATTAAAAAAAAAAGATGTGTTTGATTGCCATTGTGTGCTTCATTTATTAATTTTTTGAAAGAAGCAACACATTACTTCCAAACTGACTGCAAAATTAGTTAAATACACCAAAATAAAGCTAGTAGAAGGTCAAAAATTCATGATATTTCATGTTTTATACATATATTGTAAGACATCATGCAATGGCATAGATGTCAAATAACAATCTTAGATAAGGGAAGCATTTTTATTCCCTCAACAATCCTCAATATATTCTATATGAGTGATGTTAATTGAAGTCTAACACATACGAATCAACATATAGTTTCTTAAGATGTTATATTTTAAAAAACTTCCTATAGAAGTGTCGCATCACCAACATTTCATACTAAGAGACATAATGGTAGATATCGATCGTCTAGGCTAGTAGATATGATGGATGTGGAAAATCAACTAGAAACATGTAAATTGAATTAATCATGATAGCATCACTCAATACATCCTTACTTCTTGTTCTCAGTTAAATGATTACAAAATGTTCATTATGTCCGGCATTTCAAGTAAAATGGGTTTCTTAAAAATAGTGATTGAGGTTGATTAATCCAGTATGAAAAAAAATGTTAATTTCAACAGATCATGCATGAAGGGAAAAAAATTTAGCTACGTAGTTTTGTAAATGCTCTCATTCTTTAGTAGGTTCCCTTGACGTGACTTCATACTTAATTATTGATAGAAGTTGATAAATACATTATGCACAAAATAATAATATTTCGTTGATGGGGTGCACTTCATCATGGAGAAAAATAATTCCAGGATATAGTATGTAAATGGTGTCATGAGACTGACATGCAACCAACCATATATGGTTCGCATATCTATTACTACTTGTAGCACATGTTACTCGTCATTATGCTTATCTAGATGTCTATATATCTATGCACATTTTTATCAAGGTGGGTGTGGGTTGTATAAGCCAATATTGCCTAATGCATTGTTCATCATGCAATAGCCATTGAGTTCATATTCTCTGTGGTACGCATTTTGAGTTGTAAGGAGTTGTATTAACCTGAATAGCTACAATATCATCCATCTCGGAGATGGACAACTTTCCTTGATCTCAAAAAACTAAACAAATCGCATTCAATGCAAAACACGATGCATTATGAAATGAAAAATTATTCATTTTCTAAAATAGATGATTCGGTGGCTATCTAGGGCTATACAATCCTCTGAGGTATAAAACATGCACCGTAGAAAATCCCAACTCACACTCTTCACTATAAAGATCCTAAAAGAAATGGGAAGGTGTAAAGTTGGGCCAACATAACTAGAGATGTTACATTCATATGTGTGTATATTATCTAAATTAACTGGGCCACATGCAAGAATTATGGTTGTTTGGAAAATTAAACACAAAGGTAGAAAAATATAAAGGCTATCGAAGAAATAATTGGTTAGTGATTGATGAATTCAATCAATAGATCATTTTTGGTTTCAGAGAATAGCCACTCAATATTACTCCACTAGGCATAGCTTAAATTCATCCATCCCATTCAAAGAGTTAATAAGAAAGAAGAAAAAAACTACACGCCCCAATGCACCCATAACACATTTTCCTTTTCCCAGATTTTGGGTAAAAATAAAATCATCAAAATAACTAAAAATAAAAAATACATAATTCAATTGTGGATTATTTGGCTTTCCTTTTCTATTTTTTTGGAACCTAAACATCATAAGTAACTATTAAAATATGCCATCTTTTTTTTTCTCTTAATGTAAATACAATAAAAATATAAATTATCGCTTTGAAACCTTTTCATTGAATATGCTTCTATTTATTGCCTACAATACATTGTATGCCTTACGTAATACTGTAATAAAGATATTTGATTATGTCATATTTTCTTGGATCAATGATTTATATGACCAAACAATTTAAGGCATAATAATTAAGCATCTTCTAGGACTATTAAGTTGTTGAAAAAAAGTCAATGCATTTTAGAAAGACTATCATATAACTTGTAAGTACTATTTATTTTAATTTTCCTAGAAGAACTTGTACGTACCAATGAGGAGGTAAAATATTATTTTAATTTGAATTGGTTCTAAAATTAATTTATCAAATGAAAAGAAAAACAGGTAGATAAATAAATGTCTGTAGTTTTTTTAGTAAATTTATTTTATTGTTTAGGAAAAGGTAAAATGCTTTGAACTGATTTTTGAATATTTTTTAAAGAAAAAAAAAGGAAATAACAAGAAAACCATGTTGCTGCCCAGGATCGAACTGGGGACCTTTAGTGTGTAAGACTAACGTGATAACCACTACACCACAGCAACTCGGTGAGAATTTTGTATGACAAGATTTATAAATTTCTTAATTCTCTAGCCGTGATCCCTCCCCAAAACATTAGGTGGTGGAAACGGTCCATTTATTCTTCGATTGAATTAAGTCCCAGTGTGCTAACTAGGTGCAGAGCTAGAACGACTACGTAGTGTAACAAATCTATTTGGAACGAGAACCAGGAAATACATGATGAGCTTGACGGCCTCTAATAAGTCCAGTCTAACTCCACTACGATCAATGTATGATCAAAATTACAGAATGAAAATATTCAATTTGTTTGTCACAAGTATTTTTTTGCCCGGCCAAACTATTTTCGGAGTATGATATCAATGTATGATCAAAATTATAGAATGACAATATTCAATTTGTTTGTCACAAGTATGTTTTTTTGCCCGGCCAAACTATTTTGGGAGTATGATACCACGTATATTCTTCAAGGATAACCTAAACACCTGGCTGGCTGAAAAGAAATACATTGTTAGCCATAGAACGAAGCCAACACGATAGATACGGTGCAATTAGTAGAAGAACCGAAATCGAACACAAAATTCATCACAATTCTCTAAAACCAAAGCCAAAATCAAATAGTTTTTGAAATAAAAAACTACTACCGAATCCCAAAGTCAAAACTGAAACCAAAAAATAAAAAACGGTTGATTTTATTCTCATAATATAATGCATACCATCTCAACTAATAAATAGATTCAAAACAGGTAACACTACCATCAAACAAACTTAATGATTCAAAAATAATAGTACAACCATCCAACAAACATAATAATCCAAGTAAAAATAAGTCCAACTATATCAAGAAAAATATAATGGTAATTTTTTTCAATATAAGAGATTTTTGGTGAATAATCCAATTCCTCTATTTTGCCTTCACCAATCCACGAACATATTATACCTTAGAGAAAGAAAAAAAAGACCAAAAAAACAAGCCCAATTAATAAGATAACTTATAATATAATTTACGATCATTTATTCAAAGTCTAGAAAGATTCTATAGACTACCTCATGAATATAAAAATCATTTTCTCTACTATCTTATGGAGTTCCTAATTTGGATTTACACTAAATATAAAAATGCACAATGTTGGGTTCGATTCGGATCGAAAAATTCACCAAAATCAAAACTAAAACCAAATGATTTTTAATATTTGAAACCATTATGAAATCCTTCGCCATTTAATTTCAATTAAAACTGCTCCGTTCGATTTAGAGATGGAAAATTCAGATATTCGTCCCTATTGATATCCCCAACCATCAGAATAGCCACCAAATGTTCAAAGGCGCCTAACTCTTGGAATGGTGTTGTTAAGATTTTTTTGGTAAAGCCCTAAATCTCCTAAGCGCCAAAGTGCTAGAGAAGCATGTTTGCCGTGTTTGAAAAAGGTTCGCGTAGGTGCCATTTGAAGCCGAAAAAAAACGAAGGCGCGCATTGGAGTTGGGCCCATAGCCGATTGCAGAAGTTATCAACGAACAGTGTCGTAAGCGTGGATGCATGGTTGTAGCCCATAGCCCATTTAGTACAATCAAACCGAGTCACAAATGGGTCCAAAGCTTGGACCCGGAGACCTTTGGGCCAGCCCGGGGCAAGATATTGCAATGCTGTAGGACGACGGCTGGGGAAAGCTGGAAAAAAAGGTGAGCCTCTTTTTTTTGGAGATGGGAAACTGGTGGTGGAATGGCGACATGCACTGTGTCTTCACTTGTTTATCTCTAATGCCATCCTCCCACCTCCACCACCTGAGGGCCTTGTTTTTGGTTAAGGCGGATGGGGTTTGGCTTCATGGTGGCGTCGAAGAGGTGGGCTTTTCCCATCCAGTTTCCTCTCCCCACCAATCCATGCACCCGGCTTCTGGACCACCAGCACCACCCTCCCTCATCTTTTTGTGAGTCCACAGAGCCTCCTAGTTAACTTTCTTTCTCTGTATTGGTTTGTATTGGTTATTGGTTATCTTCTAGTGTTCTTAATCTGTTTATTGAGGGATCACCTCCCCATTGAGCTAGTTTCTTGGTATTTGCTTTGTAGTCTCTCTCTCTCTCTCTCTCTCTCTCTCTCTCTCTCTCTCTATATATATATATATATATATCACTATAGGCACAGGAGTGGATGATATTTCCGTTTTAATGAAGTTATGATCTGATTATGACAAGAAAATCATGTTTTGGGGTCTCCAACTTCAGGACGTGTAAAATTTGTGGGCTTGAATTTGGCACCAAATTTTTCTCAGTTGAAACAAAAATGTTTGAGTTGGTTTGAGGAATTAATGATTTTTGGACATTCTGGCAACATAGTACGCATATACATGGAAACTTAGGTGTGCCGTATTGGAGTTTATCAATAGAAAATATCTTGGATTGCGAGCTATTCTACAGTTGAAAAGAAATCCTCTATGCGATGGAAGAGGAAGACATTTGATTCCCTATTATAGTTTGAGAACAGTTAATCATGTTCTATAAGTGAATTAAACATTCTTTGTTTGGGGTGAACTATTGGTTTCGTTGATGCATGATTAAACATACATAAATTGAGGTGATGTTGGATTAATAATACCCCATCTCCTGTTGTTTTTTTAAGGTTGGAGACTGTGCAGTATGTAATTCTCATACTTGATGTGCAAAAGTTTGAGTGCCATGCTTATACATTTTTGAAAAGTCAATCCAAGAGAATTAGCATAGTTGTATAATAAGCTTAAAGATGAGTGGTGGGGGTGCATATTTAACTTGCAGCATCAGCAGTTTTAGAATTATAAAGAATGAAAAAGGATCCTCAGTTAGGAATAAGTTCTTCTTTGCTACCTGTGGTTTTTCTTTTTGTATTTTGGCATATTAGGGGGAAAGAATTGTTTGTAGTTCGAGTGTTTGCATCAAGAAGCAGTTGAGGTAGATCTTATATCAGATGAGAGTTTGCTATAGTCTCGCTTGCTACAGTTGGATCGTAGTTATTATAGCAAATGGTAACTAATATATTAGTTGGGATCGTTAGGAGGGGTCGACTTGGATTACTGAAAAATGAACCAGCAATCCAAAAATAACAGATTGGAAATAGTGAATTGTTCAAGAGGCAGAATTGCGGTTACATGGTTGCCTGGAAGATACTTATCACTAGCTAGAAAGTGAGATGTTCAGTAGTCTGCTAATTCAACAAATTTAGGGGATAAATTTCATTTGCAGTATTTGGGAAACCAGGAGGTTAGCCGCTCTATCATGTGGGAAATCTAAGTTACTTCATTTACTTGATGTTTGAATTTCTTGTTTTCTTCATAAAAAATGTTCTCGAGTCCTTATCTCTGTGATGGAATTCTGAAGGTAGGAATTCATGTTAGAAGACTACTGCTTCAGCTAGATTCGCTCCACCGCTCAGTACTCTTCATGGTGGCTATGTTGACTTGTAGTTATTCTACAACTTTCCATAGGTTAGTGTTTGTTTAAATAAATGGATGCATCATCAGAAACATCACAGATAACCAAGGTGGATGGTGCACTTGGTACGAAGTAGGTTAGTGCACATGAACCTCAAACAGTGGCCCACCTGCTGATTCAATTCTGTATCATTTGATTCATGGTTAAATTTTCCTGAATTTGTAGCAGTGCAGCTTGATTAGCTATCCTAGATCAGACAGTAATCCCCTCCTCAGATTGACAATTGAAGCCATATCAGAACCATAATTGCAGTACTTCGATACGGTGACAAATAATTGATTCATATGGTGGACTGTGTTACGCTGAATATCTAAGTAGCATAAAATAAACCAGATCATGTTCCACCTCTTTTGGTATTGATAATCATTATTAAATAGATGTTCTCATTTTAATATGGATGAGGCAATGGATTTAAAGCTATGCTGAAACATGCATCGCATTCTGTTTTATTTCTTCATGGGTAAGTTCCAATTACATATTTATAATTTGCATTACTGACTGATGTAGTTCATTTCTTACAGTCAGAGTCAGAGAGGTTTTCTCTGAACCGGGGAAAGTATCACCCCAACATCTTTTTACAGAGAGAGTTGAACTACTGCATAAAGATACTTCGAAAGCAAGTGTATGCTCATTTGAAGCACCACAAAGCATCGAGAATATGTCTGCATATGCAAATGAGGTGAAGATCAGAATCAATATCTGTCTATTCCTGAATGGTCACATCAGAAATTCTTCCTTTTGTAAAGTCTTATTCCTTTTTTTAGCGAGAAATTCGATAAATGACCTTGTTTTTTTTTTAATGTTTCAGGTAAACATGGACAAGAAGTTACTCAGAGGCGCCCATGATTTAAATAGACCCATTAACATGATGGAGGAGGATTCATCTGCTTATCATGCAAGGTTAACAGCAAGCAGCTCCTTGCAGTATAACTTATTAATGGAAAACCTTGATAGGATAGAAGATGTCTTTGCTGGAACAGATTTGGTAAGGATGCAGAGAGATATTCTGGTACATATACGAAGGCTTGGAGCTCTGAAATTATTTCATGCATGTCTCTCCAGGATACTTATCACACCAAGTGCAGATAATTCAAATTTCCTACATAGTGAGCATTCTGGAGGATGCTCCTTAGAGTTCCCTTTGGTTGAGCAAAAGCATAATGTAATAGTTCGCTCTGGGAAAAAGAAAGAGAGGAAATTAAGAAGAAGAAGAAGAGCATTGGAAAGAGCTTCTGAGATGGCTGCTCTGTTAGGCTCCTCCAAAAAAAATTGCATGACATTTTCACTTCCAACTGGTTTAGGCAAGTTGAACAATTCTTCAAAATCAAGAAAAGGAAGGGTCCTAATCGCTAGAAATGAATCAGAAATGTCAAGGGGAGTTAAGGTAATATTTATGCTGCATGGATTTGAATATCTTCTCTTTGTAGTGTTTGAAGAAGAACTAATAAATCAATTTAACTGCAAATGTATAGGAAGTTGCAAACCTCGAAAGAACCCGCATAAAACTGGAGGAGAAAATTGGGCAACCAGCCAGTTACGCCAGGTGGGCTGAAGCAGCTGGGATTGATCAGAAGACACTGCATCAGCGTTTGCAATTTGGATGGTACTGTAGGGATGAACTTATAAAAAGTACCCGCTCCTTAGTCATGTATCTCGCAAGGAAATATAGGGGAATGGGGATTGCCTTTGATGATTTACTTCAGGTTCAGAAGTGCACCTTTATCCATTTGTTAATGATGAAGTTGGATTGTCATTCTTGAATATGACTATGGGTCAATGCCAACATACCACAGGCAGGCAATGTGGGTGTCCTTAATGGTGCAGAGAGGTTTGACAGCAAGAGGGGATACAAGTTCTCAACTTATGTTCAATACTGGATTAGGAAATCAATGTTGGCAGTAATAGCGAGACATTCTAAGGGGATTCAGATACCTGTATGTGTTTGCACTAGAAGCTTTAAGTTCTTCATATGTGCTTCTCAGAATACTAATGTGGCTTTACTTGATACCTTGTGTTTGGTATTGTAGGTGAGAATGCAAAAAATTATTAAGCAAATACAGGAAGCTAGAAGAGATTTGTCTAGCCGAGAAGGAAGATACCCACGAGATGAAGAGACAGCAGAGTTCACTGGTTTATCATTAGATAAAGTTAGATTAGCTAGAAAATGCTCTAGAACTATAGGTTCGATTGAGCAGGAAATTGGAGATGGATGGTGTACAAAACTCATGGTATGCTCCCTCCCTCCCTCTCTCTCTCCCCCCTCCCCTGAATGTCTCCATCTGGGTTTGTGTCTGAAAGTCTGAATGCATGTAATTTGCTTGGAAAATTATTTTTTTAATGATTCTAACTTAGTCACGTGGATGATGTTGTTTCCAGTTCAAATACATTGCTTGCAATTTGCAAAAAGGGCATGTTTGGCATGTGGATGACATCAGACACATTTAAATAGTGAATAAAATGTTTCAGTATTTGTATATTATGATGCATTGTTTATGTACTATAGATTATGGTATCTTGTACCGTACAGGACGGTATTGGGCGTACCGGGCATACCGTACCGGTCCGGTACCGGTATCGGCATGGGTGGCATACCGTTCCTCGGTATGCCAAAAAAAACTCCGTCCGTACCGTGCCGATACTATGCTAGTGTGGCACTGGTATGGGGATTCGGTACCGATACGGCGAACCTTGCTATAGATATATAAGCATGTAGAAGCAGATTTGAATGCACACTATACTTCTGATGTGCATGTTACTTGGCACTCCATGTATGCGATGCATACTGCTACCATGACCTGCATATTTTGCAAATTCTCTTTTGGTGTTGTGCATTCTTCCGCACTTTCTTTCATTTCAAGGGCTAACTGCTTTTCGATACAAGCTTGTTTCAGTGTCTTTATGTTAGGGCAATTTTTTAGGCACGAAGTGGCAAACAGGCTTTCATTAGGATAATGAAAAGCAAAACAGATAACAAAACAGCCTAGTATAAAGGTGGAAAAGATACTGCCAGGCTCAAAACAAAATTAAACAGAAACAGTCCCCATCTTTCTAAACAGTCCTAAAACTAAACTTCTATTATTTGGGATTGGCAACTCTGAACCAATCTCTCAACCACATTTTCACTCTCTTGATAATCTGTAGGCGAGTTTGTTTGGAACCAATGAACACTCTCGCATCCTTCCAAGCCATATTCCCGAAATAATGCCAGCTGACCACCATATCACACTCCTGATGCTGTTTTTTCTTCCGTTAAGAATTCATCCAATCCATCCACAAATTCTCCATCCATTAAGGCAATTGTTGATTGTGTGATCTTTCCAATTATCTGATATTTGATGAAGTCACAATTATCTGAACTTTGGAAAAATAGAATTTAGTGTGAGTTTGCTGTTTCACAGGTCCAATCAGTGTTTATCTATTTCTAGGGAGAGGGGAAAAAATAAAGAAAAAGGGTAGTAATTAGTGTCCATTAATTTGAAATATAAAAAACAACATTTGCTTTTGGCAGCAAGCATACTCTCAAGCTCTTGATGAACTGAAGTCTGTTATAAAGCTGTAAGAGGATTTAGTTATGCCGATTTGTGAACTCCGGTTGTAAACCTCTGTAAATATTAACGTACCATAGAAGATGAAATAGTATATACATCATGTTTCTAACACTTTGATAACAGTCTGCATTTGATACTCTTGCTTTTGAGAAGTTAACACTGAGTTCTCATATTCTCTTTTCTAAGTTTGGATTTTAACACTACATAAAGCAGTGTTTAGACCTATATGACAGCTGCAAGAAGTAGGCTAGCTAGCGTGTGCATTTCCAATTCATTGTCTCTCTTAAGGACATTATTCTGTTAATTTTGAGTATAACTATTATTTTGAAGAAAATATATTACATGGAGGAAAATAATAGCAGACTTTTTATATAACAGTATCAATGGATCATGATCCAATGAACTGCAAGTAACACTAGTGTAGTAGCAGTATTTCTTGGATTGTATGTCCACCTAATACAAATTATTATCTTCAAAATTATGCAGGAAATAACTCCAGATACGTCGCTTAAAGCTCCTAGTGAGATTGTCGTGCGGCAGCTTATGAGGGAGGACATTTTCGAGGTTCTTAAAGGCCTGCATCCCAGGGAGATGCAGGTAATGGTGCTAAGATATGGTTTGGACGATGGCAGGTGCAAATCACTCGAGGAAATTGGAAGGCTTTTCCATGTAACTAAGGAATGGATAAGAAAATTAGAGAAGGCAGCTCTTTCAAAGATAAGAAGGGAGGAGATTCAGAGAGAGCTGAAACACTACCTACACTCATAGTCTCCCAAAAAACCAGCCTCTTTCATGTCCTTGGTTGATGTTTGTACTGTTTGTTGTCATCGGCTTCCATGCTTGGTGTTTGAGTTGAGCCTAGAATACTTGGCATATACTGGCTTCCACACTTGAAGGACAGGATTTGGAAAGGGAGAGGGGAATGGTTATGTATAGCAGTAATAATTTTTTGGGTTTGTATGTTCCAGATGGTTTACTAAAAGAAGAGGTGGTACGTTATGGGCTGGGGATAGGGAGTTGCCTCGGACACTCTGAGATATTCTGTTTTCTGATTTTATTGGATGTATTCGTACTCCTCATATATGAATTACCCGTCCTAGCCAAAAAAAAAAAGTCTAGCTATAAAGATTGTTTGCTTTTCTCAGGACGCATCCTGCCGTTATGTATGCGAAAGCCGCAAGAGGAAAGTGTACTTCCATTGCGGCTACGATGCACTTTGTCTATTCTCTGTACCATTTGTTGTTGGAATGTCATATGTTCGGCCTGGTTGACTGTAGATTTTATCAATAGATTTTAGAGGACCACCTGGTAGCTCTGCATTGACTGGTAGATTGACTCCGCCCAGAAGTCCATGTCCACCAGCAACTGCTCGCCAGCCATGGATACATACTCCTCTTCCGATGGTCTGATGCCAAGAGAATCATATAAATTGGTATTCACTTGAGCATCAGTAGAAAGTCATAAATTTGATAGGAGTTTTTTTTTTTTTGGAAGGAAAGAGAGGCCAAAAGGGAAGAAGGCAATAAAGGAAAGAGAGCTGCTACGAATATCTTTGATTTTGCTGCAAATCCTTCCGAAGGCTGTCATCTTTTTGTCTGATAATATAAAATATGCTACTCATTGAAGCTATGATGGCAGATTGCTCGTTAAGAAAAATTCTTGCATTTCTCTCCTTCTAAATAATTCAGATCATCACCACAAACAACATAAGAACAATAGGCTGAAATTTTCCTTCGGTAATAATTCAGGAGCTTTTGGTTTTATGATATAAAAAGCAGCTTAGAAAATATTCTATTATATTAAAAAGCTGGGAAGATGAAAGAAAGTCTTATTTTATTAGAAGCTTCGGCCTTACGACTTTCTCCCTGTTCTCTTTCGAGCCAGCCATGCGTGGATCCGTGGAACTTTTCAGCTGCCATTTGGACTAGGATCTAGCCTACTGCCTACACATTTGGATTTAAGATAGATTTTATCCTAAAAAACTTTTATGGCTCAGCAGTAATCATACAAAGATGGAGATTTTTTTGGATGCAACCAATCATACGTGCGTACTTCTATGAGCACCATCCATTAAGTGTTCGTCTTCATGATTGGCTCAATAAGAATGCATGCTTGTAATTGGCGCGGTGCACCGCTGCCTTCGTGATGCACGATATAAATTTTTTTTGGGGGCATACGTCCCTCCATTTAGTACTTGCTCATGAACAAAGCCTTTTCAAATAGGCCCCACAGAAGGATGTGCGCCGGTGAAAGCAGGGCAGGGTCGGTGGTGGGAAAAGATAGCATCACGCGAAGAAACAAACACTCATGGCTCCGGAAAAGAAAATATCCCAGGAGTAGAACTAAACGCACGCATAGCAGCTGCTATAGCATTCATACTGTTATTGCATTAAAGAAAAAAAATCAGAAAATTTTCTTCTAATGTACGAATTTATTGGCATGCAAAGCATCCGCTATTTTCCACAAAAAAATATTTTGTCTCTGCTACAGCAATTATTGTTTAGCAATTTTATTGCTTATTAATTAAATTAATCTCATTAATTCGAAATCTATCTATCACTTGAAATCATGGTTTGCCATACCGTATTAAAATAGATGATACTAGGCATACCGTGCCGTATCAGTTCAGTATCGATACCGGTACTAGTAGCATACTGAGTATCGGTGCTCCAAAAAAACTGCGTACCATACTTGATACTATGCTGGTATAGTACTAGTACGAAATCCGATAGGGAAATAGGGTCATAATAAAGCTGTCGCCTATGCGTGCTTGTTAAGTAGAAATCAATGCAGGTGGATGATGAGATTGAAAATTATTGTTCTTTCTTTGCTACATAGTACGTGTGCTGAGGAAGTGCGTGACTTCATTAGGATCGGTTATGAGAAGCCATTTATATTAAATTTAGAAATAATTTCGAGGGAACTCAAGTAACCATCAAAAAGTAACCATTTATCATTAAAAAAATAAAATGGAAAACTTTGAGAATTTTGTTAGTAATCATTTCTTAAGAGGCACGTTGAGAACTTTTCATCATTTAGAAACCTACTATATTATAGGTAAGCTAGAAGAGGAATGCGAGTATGGACTTTGCCAACCAACCTAAAGTATCCTATGGAAAGGAGAGAGAAAACTTAGATGGCACCCAAAATTCAAAAAACTTAGAGAAAAAATTATCCAAAATAACTAGATTTTTTTTTTAAAAAATAACTAGATAGATTAAAATTATCAAATTATATTAAATATATCTATATATATTAAACTTGTCTAAATATGTTAGAAATATGTTTAGAAATATATAAAATATTTTTATGAAAATACAATGATAGAAAGGCATCCATTTATAGTCCCCATGTAAAAATTATTTTAGAAAAAAAAGTTATTTATCCATATGCATAAATTATTTTAGGAAAGTACATAAATTTAGAAATATTTGAAATCGTCCCCATGTAGAGTCTTCACATATTGGAAGCCACTACAAATATCACCATGCATTTGAATCTTTATAATTATATTAAAAAAATATAAGAAAATATTTGAAGCCATCTATTTAGAAATTTCTTAAAGAAAAAAAATATTTCAGAAAGCCTACTTCTTAATTATTTTAGAAAATAATTTCTGCCACAAGAAAATTTCTTAACTATTTTAGAAAATACAAAAAACTTCTTATCAGTTACTTTAAAAAACAAAAAATATTAATTAATTTTTATCAAGCCCTATTGACATGCAGAAAAATTCTCAAAAAATATATGCCAGCCATAAATTATTTTTAATCATTTTAGGAAACACATAAACTCTACTTATAAAAATACATTCCATTTATAATTTATTTTTTCTTTTTACTTTTTGAGAAATTATTTATTTTTTATTGTATAGATCTATATTTATATTTTAATATAGCTTGGGAACTGAGGTTTGTTGTTAAGATTGCATGAAATTTATTTTTCAAAATTATTTATTTCTATAATAATTCTATAATAAAACTTTTTTTTAATGTACTTGAAAATATATCCCGTTGCACTGGCTAGCAGCAATTATTGCAATAATCATTACTAATATATCACGGACATAGCATTTGTTTTTCACTAATATACAGCTTTTTGTTTTTAAAAATGTTATTTTAATCCGACACAATGATAAACATTGGAAACGCCAAATAAAATACGGCCGCTACACTTGCAGCCACAAAGATTTTTGGGCAGTTTCGGAAATACACCCTGATCTCTCCGTTCCGGTGCTCCGCTGGACATCTTGTCTCGCGATGCGGCAACCTTCTCGCCCGAGAAGTAAGAGCAACTAGCGACGGCAATAGGGAGCGAACTCACTTCCTTCCCCGAAGGCGAATCTTGTAAAGCCCTCTTTCCCTCCCATCTCGCAGTTCGCCCCCCTCGTTAACCTGCCTCGAGCTCGGAATCGTGATCCATCGCCCTCCTCCTCCTCCTCCTCGGCCTCCCCGGCGATGAGGAGCCTCTCCCTTCCTCCTTCTCTTAGTTTTATCTTCTTGTTTCTTCTCTCCGCTGCTCTCCTCCTCTCCGCCCCCGCCGGCGCTGGGGACGGGGGCGGCGGCGGCGGCGGCGGCGGCGGCGGCAAAGCGGAGAGGAGCAACGCGACGGAGGCGTCGAGGACGGGGCCGGCCCACGAGAGCTTTGCAGACATGATCGACCAGGCTCTCAAGAAGGAGTTCCCCGAGAGCGACCAGATCGATGGAGGTCTGTAGATCTGACACCCCCTTCTTTCTTTCGCTCGAATCTCCCTTTGTATGCTTGGTTTGATCTCTTCTTCTGCCAATGCGATGTAAAAGAGGGAGTTAAAATTCTAAAATTAGGGTTCTTGATCGTAGAATTAAGGATTCGTGGGGATCTTGATGCGCGCCGATCTAGATCTTGTCTGGCACTTTCTTTTCTTTTTTCGTTAGAGTACCGTGGTATAGTTTTTCTGTATCTAGTGCTAATTTGGAAAAAGATTAATGAAATCAGTTCTTTATAAAGAACTTCTTGGTATTTCGATTTATTCGATGCTGAAAGGAGTACGTGAGGTGCCTAAAATTCTAGTGCTAATTTGGGAATAAGATTAAAGAAAACAATTCTTTAAAAAATTGTCTGTATTTTGCTTTATTGATGCTAAAATGGGTATATGAAATGCCTAAGGAAAGAGATCTTGGTGAATATTTGATTTTTTTCGTTAACCCAAGCGGGTGCGGAGACCCATTAAACACCACCTGAATATGCCCTACTTGGTTTTATCAGGATTGACCTTGTCTCCCACTGCATGTAGTATTCTGCTTGGCAAATGATATGATTTTTTCCTTTTTTGGATTAAGATATGATTTCTTTCCTTTTTTGGATAAACATATGATTTCTTTTTCTTTGGAGAAAGAATTTGGTGAAAATTCATTATCGCTGTTCATAGAGCTCACTAGATTTTTTACCTCAACATCAGCATACAATGGATTGAAAGTATGCAAACATTGCATCATTGAGGCAGGATATTTTATAGTAGCGTTTCATAGTTGGAATATGCACTGAAAAATAAAATGAAGGCAAGTATTTTACGATACTAATAAATTTCTTACCTGCCCTACTTTCTTTTCCTCGTCTATTTCACAGAAACTGATCCAGGTGGCTTCAACAACAGCGTTGCCGAGAACCAGGTTTACGCCTTTTATTTTTGCATGCTTTGCAATTTCTTTCTTTTTTTTCTTGTTTGCATAAGTATGAGATGAGTAAGATGAACAGCATTTCTTTGCAAAGGATGAAGGATGTTATAGGCATACAGCCTATCTTTTCTAGCTACCTATTAGGCTAGAGGCAGTAGTTATAGGCATTCATAGGACACTATATTTGCCTATTATTCAATTCCTTTTCCCTCTTATGTTACACTCCAGATTTTGCACTATCATTTTTATGAAACTAAGGTCACATGAAGTTTAATTTTTTCTTTACTGCATGCATATATCACCTGAAGTTTCATTTTTTCCTTACTGCATGCATATATCTGTTAAGCTGATTTCCTTCCCCCCTCTTTTTTTTTTTTTAAATTCATAGGCGGTTCTTGAAACTGTTGCTAGAGTTACATCGAAGAAAAATGATACCAAAGAGAAGTATGTTATACTATCCTGTTAATTGCTGCATATATTAGATTAATCATATTCTTATTGACGGTTCATATATTTCTAAATTATTATATCAAGAATTTTTGCTAGTCATCAAATTGTTGATATATCAGATATCTATATTTGTTATCCTAGGTCGTTTCAGTTTCATGATGTTTTCAATTTAGACAATGAGAATCAGGCAGAAGACACCCCTACCTTGATAGATCGGAAGGTATGCTATGATAATTTCATATGGGAAAGCTCCTCTTTTTGTGGAAAAAAAATTATTTTGACATTTGAAATAGATGCATTTCCCCATTCAGTTTGATTTTGTAGATTATTATGTAACATATCTTATTAAATGCATGGTATAAATTTGTCATTTCAGGATAATGTTTTTATTATATCAAATCCCAAGTCAAAATACCCTGTACTACAGTTAGATTTGAGGTATGTCTTCTGCACTTTGTCCATGATCATGAGTGTTATGTTTACTCAATATAGATTGCCGATGTCTCATCTTTTTAGCCAGTCTCTTTCTTAATGAATTAGTCCTTAGCCATGAATTCACCATTTGATCCTGTCAAGGGCTTCCTCCCTAGTCAACTATGCATTCTGTTCCCTCACTTCTAAGTAAGTTTATCTATTATTTTAACCTTTTCCATCCTGAAGTGCAAGCTTCTTCTTCATAATGCCTCCTATAACTTTTGGTATAAATTTCCTTACCATTAGTTAGCTTTCCACCTCTCAACCTATGGTATATACTTTTATTTGGAACTTTTTGGCTCAAGGTTTTCTTGCAAGTCACATGTCAAATAAATTGGTTCTATATTATCAATGATTAAAATTTTGGCTTTCGTTTTATATGTGTATGTTTGTAATTGCATGCATGATGCCTGATACTCATCAAACCATGTATGTTAGTATGAGACTGATTTTGGTGGAAATCAAACCATGTATGTTAGTATGAGATTGATTTTGGTGGGAACAACATGACTTCTGGTCGTTTTGGTTCAAATGAGACAGGTGTTTTTGTGAGTGAACCCATTAGTGGTTGCATACATCTTCAATAGGACATGACCAACATGGTTTTAGCAATGGCACTTTTCTTCCGGACCTTAGTTACCAGAAGCAATTGTGCATGCGAGAGTGCAAGGAAGCGGCTCTCATTAAAAGAATTATAGAAATGCTTAGGAAGCAGGTAAGTGTATGAATTTCTGAGGAGACATAAAGCGGATGAGCCACCCTAAATGGAAGACTCCTGCTACAAAGTTCTAAACAGTAAAATGGTATGAAATAACTAAAGTTAGTCAGAAATTTCTGCCTTCCATTTGATCGGTTGCAGATCATATGAAGACTTGCCCCAGAGACGAACAAGCGGCTCTTGGTTATTTGCTTTGCATTGCCCAATAACAGTTTCTTGGTTCTTGTCATAAACGTGCATAGGAACAATACTATTCTTGCTTTTTATGCATAATTTATTGTATTACTTATTAACATTACATGTGTTAAATTAGTAATATATTATTCTTTAACCTTCTGTCTATTACAGCATTGGGTATTTGGCATAAATGGCCACTCACATTTTCAGATTTGCAAATTTTGTTGTTTTCATTGTTTTTTGCAGAATTGGCCAATTCTCAATCTTTCTGACCCAATTGCCCTCGGCCACATTATGTAATGCACAAGTTCAAGGGGTCTTGTGCGTATATTATCTAATGCACACATTTAGACTAACCAGTGCACACCATTTAGGCTAAGTATGTTTTGTTCATATCAGAAGTGACTGGTCGAACATGTTTAGGCTATTTGGTGTACATAGATAAGCAGTTAGATAACCTGTGGTACCCAGTATGGCCACCTAGATAAATTGGTACATTATGTGATACACATTTAGACTAACCAGGTCAAATATTCATTGATACATGCACAAAATGTGGAATAGTATGTGCACCTTGAGGGTGTGTCTTTTTGCTGATTGTTGCAGTAATCTTGAGTGCAAAATTTGACAATTGGATTCACATGGTTCATGTTGATAGGGCTAGGAGCAGTTTGGTCAGAAAAATTGAAAAACGGCTGATCCTGCAGAGGAAATAAAAAATGGCCATTTCAAATTCCCTACAGCATTTTATGTTCTATAACATATTACAATCTTCAAGGGTTTTTCTTTTTTCTTTTTTTAACCAGTAAAAAGAAAGTATAATCTGGCATTTCAATTTTTGTATATGCTCTTTTTTTTTTTAAATGCTAGTTTCACCTTTGAAATAAGATCTGTTTTTGTTAAGGCAATTTTGTGATGACAACAATTGTTGCTTTTTACCTGACTGCATCTTTAACTGAGGCAACTTTTATGCATCTTCTGATGTACATGTTGCTTCATTCACCTATGGCCAGTGCAAAGACTAAAGAGATTTGAATCTTGGCATGTAATCATGACCCAAAAATCTTATACCAGTGATTCAGTTTCCATTATATGAACTATTCTTTGTGATGCATTCTTATTGGGGCATGTTTTGACTAGGCCTTGCACACAACTTCTATCCAGGCCATATTAGATTTTGTTTATATCTGATTGCATATGTTGCTATCAATCTACTCTACTTGATGACACACTAAATTGAATATCTTTGCAGGTTGATATCTGATCTTGTTGTGGTCATTGTATCTGCAACCTGTGGTGGCATTGCATTTGCTTGTCTTGGACAACCGGTCTGCCCAAATACGTTACTTTTTTTCTTGTTTACTATTAGCTACATTCATCTAAGAAAGTTTGTTGTATAATGATGTCTTTTAGTTTTGAAGAAATTCTAAAACATGACACCATTATTTAATTTCTAAATAATTGGAAAAACCTACATGTATTTACTTCTTTGTAACAGTTTCAGGTTATTGCAGGTTATTACTGGATATTTACTTGCAGGATCTGTCATTGGACCTGGAGGTCTAAGATTTGTCAGTGAAATGGTGCAAGTAAGGTGCTTGTACTTTTTTTAGAACTGTTATTAATCCAGTTCTTCATGCAATATCATCATAAATTTGAAAATTCTTGGATAATGCTAATTGCTTGATTTTACATGTTTGAGAAGCACCTTTATGTTTTGTCTGGCCCATAAAAAGCATGCTGCGATTATCCAGTGTTGAACTATAATTCTCAGCTGTCTTTCACCCAGAATCTATTTACAATATATTGGACTTCTGAAAGAAAAGGGGGAGGTGGGGAGAGGGGGAGGGGGCAAGAGCTGTTAGGCTTGTAGTAAATGGTGCTGCCTGTAGCAAATTTTTATTGTGGATTTTCTTTTTTTTTTCCCTAACTCACATAAAGGTGGACTATGGCACCACAGTTCAATCTTTAGAATCAAGGTAGTGCCTAAACAAGGATCCTTAGTTTATAGTAAGTTGCTAGTGACCCTTAAGCTTGTTGACTATGGTTATTGGAGTTTGTGGATGTTGATAACCTTCTATTTTTCCATTAAAGAATAACTGCTAATATGTTAATATAGTTGTTCTGAGGCAGAGAAAATTTATTGCTCTACATATATGTTGTTACATGCATGAGCATGCTAAAGTACCAAGATTACGGTGCATACAATATTTGCTTATGTCAATATAATAATAAACAAAAAGGACTAAAAGAACTTGATTTCTAATTTATGTGGTTAAAATATTATATTTCTACTATCTCCAAAATCATCTCATGCTTTTCATGTACACAAAAAGATATTTGTGTCACTTTGCATACATTTTGATTTATTTATATATTGGCTGCTAGTTTTAACAACAGAAGCATTTGAAATAATTTTAAGCTTGATTCATTTGGTTATATTGCTATTCTGAAATGTATATTACCAACATCTGTATTCTGAAATGCTAGTTATATGAAAATTAAGGAATAAAAAACTTTTCACTTGTTAATCATTTTTATAATATATAATTGATGTAAATCATAAAATGTGATTTTTTTTTAATTTCTGTACAATCTTAGTTGTGGTGGAGTAATGAGTGGTTTATCTATATACATATATAATATTATGAATGTAAATATGTACCATGGTATGCTGAACCGGCCCGTATGGGCCGGTTCAGCTCTTACCGAACCGGCCCGTATGGGCCGGTTCCGCTCTTACCGAACCGGTCCGGTGACCTACTTGTACGGTTCCGCCGTGGAAACCGGTATGCGCTGGAGCCGGGGAAGAAAGGGAGAAATAACGAGCGAGCGGGGGCGGAAGGGAGAAGCAGCCTCCATGGACACTTGTGGAGGGCAGCGCGGGGGGGTGGTGGAGGCTGAGGTCGCGGTCGCGGCTGCATCCCCTGTTTTTTTCGAAACAGGGGCCGTGGCTGCGGAAAAAAATTAAAAATTTTTAAGTAAAGTCGGCAAGTCACACGCCGACTTCACTTAAATTTTTTTAAATTTTTTAATTCGGAATTTTTAAGTGAAGTTGGCAGATCTGCCAACTTCACTTAAAAATCTCTAAATTTTTTCTGCAACCACGTTCCCTGTTTTGAAAGAAATAAGGGATGTGGCCGCGACCACAGCTTCCGCCGCGCCCCCGCGGCCTCCCTCTGCCTACTTCACTTAAAAATTCTGAATTTTTTTTTGAAATAGGGGATGCGGTCGCGGTCGCGACCTCAGCCTTCGTCGCGCCTCCGCGGCTTCTGCCCCCCCCGACGGCCCTCTGCGGGTGTCCGCGACCTCTCCTTCTCCCTTCCTCCGCTTGCTCGCTGTTTTTTTCTCCTCCGACTCCGGCTGGGCTCTTCCGATACCGAGACGGTACCAAACGAGCTGAACCGGTCCGGTTGCCGACCAGTATAGCTTCCGGTACTAGTTTAGCATACCCTGATATGTACGTACTTCTATATGTATCTATGTTTGTATTATGTATTAACACGGATGCTTAAGGAGAGTCCTTTTCAACCGGAGGAGCCAAAAAGAAAATTTTTCTATTGCAATTTGTGTTTTAGTTAATACCTAAGCAAAGGCTAATTTTGGGACGCCAATATATTGTATTTTTTCTTTCTTATGGGACGCCTACTTTGGAAACGCCTATTTATGGCATTGTCTTGCTCCATAAGTTTAGGATTATATAGTGTATTGCTTGAAGAGCACTCCAAACGTGCCTATATAAATACATGCCCTATGTTATGTTGACAGAATTTTAATTTCAAGTTGGAGAGAATAAAAGATTAAGCCTTTGGCTTGTTTTCATCTTTGTTCTGTATCTCTAGGCTTTTCTTTGAGTGGTGAGCGTGTTCTTGTTCTGTATCTCAGAAAGATTGTCTGTGAGTGGTGATCACTAGAACTCTATATCCCTAGGGTGGATTTCTTTGGGTGGTGAGTTTTTTTTTCTATCAAACTCTGTATCCCTTAGGTGGATTCCTTTGGGTGGTGATTTTTTATTTATCCATTGTCCTTGTCCTTGAGGATTTGGGATTACCATTATTCTCAAATTCCTGAGTGCTTTTGGGTTTCTCGTGGAGTTGGTCTTCCCCTTTTTATTTTTCTTGGCATCATGTATGCATACAGCTTTTAAATCTTCCTGTGCTACTGCCTCTCTTCATTGGCCTTCTCTTTTACAGGTTGAGACGGTCGCTCAGTTTGGGGTAATTTTTCTTCTTTTTGCATTGGGCTTGGAGTTCTCTGCAGCAAAGGTTAAATTCTGCATCCTTGTAAATGTTTTTTTGTAATTTTATGACAGATGCAATCTTTCCTGTTCAATAGAGCTGGATATTGATTGTGACTATAAGATAATGCATTTGCAGCTTCGGGTTGTTCGTGCAGTTGCTGTTCTTGGGGGTTTGCTCCAAGTTTTTCTTTTCATGTGCTTATGTGGTATTACCGCTTCGGTATGTCTTTGCTTCCTTATTTATAAGTTTTGAGATGATCTGCATTTTTTGCTCTGTATCTAAACTAGAACACCCCGCTAGATCTTTAGTCCTTTTTTTTGGTATCAGAGGGCGGGCTTTGCAGAAGCAAATATATATGTTGCGGGACAAGTTCACTTTCAATCTCAAACTTCTAATAGCAGCCATCACAACCATCATATACTGGCTAAATTGGAACTTTTCACTTTTTATGGAAAAAATAACACTGTTATATGCACAATTTGCTCATTTTCTTTACTACCTTACAGTGGCTACTTTATAGTTATAAACTACACTAATTTCTCTCGACAAAAGTAAGTTGATTGCTTTGACTGTTTACTTGTCTACCCGTACCTCCTGTCTTACATAAAAAAAATATAGTTATGCCATCTGAATGAAAGGTTGAGGAATCTGTCAAGTTTGTTCTACATAAAATATTTTGCATTGTTTCGGTAGCAATTTTTGATTATTTCATAAACATTTGATGGGATGTCTAGATATTAGATCATCTTTCCTAATAATATAATTCCTTGGGAAGTGTTCTTGATTATATCTGAAAAATTTTGAAAAATAGACAGCACGACCTTCATTATTGATACTATGTTTAACTTTGAGAAATACTCACATATAGGGTTATATTATTGTTCCCTTTGTTCCTTCTCTATGCTGATTTATATTATACTGTTTTTATCTATCTTTTTGGCAGTTATGTGGCGGCAAACCTTCAGAGGGGGTATTTGTTGGTGCATTTTTGTCAATGTCATCAACAGCTGTGGTACTACTCTATCATTTGGTTGGAATATGATCTATATTTAAGTTGTGAATTTCTAGTGATGCCATAATGATAGCCACTACTAGGAAATCTTATTTATTCCGATTCGTAAAGAACAATTTGCAACATATACATAATTCTTTTGAATTTTTTCCATGAATTAAAGTTCTGTTTATTCTGTCCGGCACAGTGTGGCATGTCTTTGTGCCATCATCATGCCATCGCCAGGAGCATTGCATGCCAAAATGTTTCATTCATTTCTTTTCCTGTTTGGCTTGAAATCTAAATGGAGGGTAACCACCGTTTTGGAAGATAAAATAAAGAGAAGAGATGGTATTTTGAAATACAATTGAATGGATTGTGGAGTCGAGATTAACAAAGTCCTGTGGGATGGTGGGGGAGGCTTGATAGAGGGGCAGCTGCTTGCAGTATCACATTGTAAAAGCCACATATGGCTGGTAAATAAGCATAGTGTGACTTTGGGGTATCCAGAGCTATCCCCTAAACAAGAATGAAATTCATCATCTTAAATATGTTGTCGTTGGGAGATAAGTTATTGACTCAAAATTTTGATAGGCAAGCATGATTTAATATGTTTCCTTTGAATCTTCTTGAATTAAAGAACTTTGAGTGTGAAAAATTCTTATGTTCATCGTTTTCAGAACTTCTTTTCAGCCATAAATCTCTGTTTTCCCGGAATCTATTCCACCACTTCGTATATTCAAGAACTGTCATATGTTATAGCTTTTATGCGCCTGTATTTCTTTGTTTCATTAGGATTTTTTTACGAACATTGTTTCTGCTAGAGTCAAGTAATTTCGTTAACTAGTCAACAAACATGGCCAAGAAATAAATTCAGGTATCATAATTATGCGAACGATTAAATTATGAAACTGCTTCATACCAAGCTTCATAATAAATAGTCTAATTAATGTGGTTTTTCAATGCCTTTACCCCTTTTTCAGCCCCTTTCCTTAACAAGGGTTTCAGCAAAACAATTTGTATAAGATTAATGGTATAGTGAAACCTTCAGACTAAAATATCTTCATCAAATGATACTATTCTAAGAGAATATACAGTTTGCCTTTATTATATTTTCCTTTATAACTTGATTGTTATACAGACTTGATTACTTAAGTTGATACTCTTGTTATTAAATATTTAATTTAATAATGGTATTCACATTGTTAGATCAGAATGTGAATTAATAATCCTGGTAAAGCTGCTTTACTGGTTGTCATATAATTTCCATTTTTCCTCAACTGCTTTAATCCTTATTTGCCCTCCTTCATTTTATTTCTTGGTTTCCTTCCTATTCTCAAATGGTGTAATTTTCATCTCCATCTTATTGTCCTCTGAAATGATACCCCCTCCTTTGTATTTGTTTTGGTCCACACAACTATTTCTCTAACCTCAAGTAAAATCTTATCTTGGAACTTTTAGCTTCTGATATATATACGCTGAGAAGTCTCATTTTCTCTATTGTAAAATTGGGAATGAAATGCCAATAATCATTTCTCGCACCCAGGTTTTGAAATTCTTGATGGAAAGGAACAGTGCTAATGCTCTTCATGGCCAAGTTACAATCGGTACTCTTATTCTCCAGGTAATGAGGTATTTCTGCCAATATATTCTCTCGACTCAATGCATAATGTTATCATGGCTAGATATTTTTTCAGATTCTTGACATTTTTAAAAATAATGGCTTTTATTCTGGACTACATTGTGTGTGCCTCAGGATTGTGCTGTTGGCTTGCTGTTTGCATTCCTTCCAGTTCTAGGTGGAACTTCTGGTATTCTTCAAGGGTTTATATCCATGACCAAGTCGTAAGTGAAGCCCCTGTTTATGTGCTACTGTTATTGTGAATGTTCAATCTAAAGCTAATATAAGGTTCCATTGTCCTTTCCATTGAAATGGGTTAAGAATGTAATATGCTGATTGCAATAAAACATTTAAAAACATTGTTTAATTGAAGATAACTAGCATGTTGGGCGTGCGTTCACAGAGTTGAATATTTGAGAGAGACAGAGAGCAGAAAAAGAAAACTGGATGAGTCTTTAAAAAAGAATTCTTATTAGTATTCGGAGGAGGTTGGATGAGAAAGGATTAGAAAGAGAAAAGGAAACGGGAAGGAGTGGAAAGCTGGATGTGTCCCTTTGTTTGGGAGGCCATGAACGAAAAGGAAAATGTGATAAATTGGAGTCTGGCTACAAAGGGCAGTCCAGTTACTCTTTTAAGTCTTATCACGAAAAAATTCTCTCGTTAAAATAATAAAGATATAAAATAAATTAGTTTTATGGTAATAATCATTAGTTGATGGATTACGACACATGGTTATATTACTCAGTTTTGTATGTTTCTCTACCGTCACTTGTAATGATGAATGGTCACTTAGCCATAACCGCAAGCCATAGCCAGCTATGTTTGTCAACTTTTTTAGGGTTTGCGGTGCATGTTTAATTAAAATTTGATAATTTTATAATATCTGCCAAGTGAGAGTCCTACATTTCTTTAGGTTTGACTGGAGTTGTAATCAAATGTGGAAAAGTGATTGACTGGAAGGTGAGCATTCTTTATTTGTCACAAAGAGAGAGAGAGAGAGAGAGAGAGAGAGAGAGAGAGAGAGAGAGAGAGAGAGAGAGAGAGAGAGAGAGAGAGAGA
>JAOXJJ010000725.1:2927516-2959634 GCA_025769935.1 Phoenix roebelenii | reverse complement strand
TGTTTACCAAACATATGTTAAAGTGCCACAGCACTTTACAAATGTAGTTACCAAACAGCAAACAGCTTTTTATAACAGCTCTACTTCCAATAGCTCTACTGCCCACAGCTCCTCCGAACAGGGCCTTATTAGGTCCTGCAAAATTTGGTGCAGTATAGAGAAGTTGGCATTACTAGGTCTTGAGTGAGATTAAAATAATGAGTTAATTTTTTGTATTTTTACTAATGACTCGAGGCTAAATTGTGAGTCACTCAACCTTCTATCTTCCAACTGGTGATTCTAAGTAGTGATTAATTATAAGGACTTTCATGAAAATATTTTGGGAGGTAAATATATAGCATCCTAGCTTCTTTATCAAATAGCTGCAATAGAATATTGATTAATTTTGCAAGGCTATATGCTTGTTTCCCCTTATCCATTAGGGTTCACCACCATTCCAGCACTGTCATCATGCAATCGATCATTGGAAAAATTATACTTCGTAGTTAAATTATTGATCCATCAATAGAGATGTTGTTGTTTGTGCTACTTGATGAGGAAAAGAGGCGAAAGAGAGGGAGGGAAAGATATAGTTATTGCTTACAAATTAAACAATATCTTAAGAAAAATTAAATATTGTTTAATCGCTGCTTAACCTTTTTGCTAAATCTACACAAAATCTAGCAAAAAATTATTGAATGAACTCTTTAAATCAACTATTTGAGAATCTGCATGTTATGGAACGTAAGCCGCGTTGTAGGTTGGTTGGAAAATATTGTGGCTCAAGTTCCTGTTTCAGTATCATGGAAGAATGAGGTTCAATACATATTTTTTGATTAAAAGGTTCGACACACTTGGACCTGGTAGCAGTTGATGATCAAGGATAGCCTTGGTGTTAGAATTTTAGCCCTTGTATCTACTAAAACAAAATCTTGAATAAAATATTGAAGCCTATAATCAATTAAAATGTCTTAAAATCCTATAAAAATTCATAAAAATTGTTTCATTAAAAGTCAAGAAATTAATAATTGATCAAAGATTCACTTAAGGACCCACAGCTAATATTTGCAGAACTATATCCCATATAGAAACTGCAACTTATAAAATAGGTCGCTAGACTTTCCCTGCTTGAAGCCTCCCCACCTCTCCAATGCAAGTTGATTAGGGTTTCATGTGTTGGGCCGCTTAGAGTCGGAGGTTGCTAATCCCTCGACCAAGAATTCCTCCAAACCAACTTACCAGATCTCCTATTACTCCATCCATCTTTTTTCTTAAGATTTCAATAATTTTGTTGTTTCTTTTTGATAGTTTTGTGAAGCTAACAGGGATGGCAAGAAGTACCCAGCACGATTTTGTAACGCTGGCTTGATTAATTGTGTTAGTTGGTTATGGCAGTATATGGTTGATGTTTGGACTATCTTATATCAATTTACTTCGAGGTGTAGAGTCTATGAGTTTAAAAATATGTCTTTAAAGTTCGAAACAAGGATCGGAAAGGATCAATATTTTGACTCATTATATATCATTGCATGTTTACTTGTAATCAACTATCTGAAAAATGTTCTAGACTCTAGAGAATATAATTGCTACAATAGATTTTGATTCATCCATCTCTTAAAATATAAGTCTAAAATTACTGAACTAGCTTTTTGAGTTTGTTATATCTGCCCCTCAGCTCAGTGACTCAGTCTTAAGGATTTGAGATTGGAGAATTTTTAGTTATCATAAGTGCATATTTAGATTGGGATTAAACAAACTATACGATATGGATGGATGCTTATTAATTGGAACCTTTTGGGTGCCAATGGTCTCGGCTGGTCTTAGGTTACCTGGACCTGGCTTAAACATATTGAGGTAGAGCTTGGTTTGAGCTGAACTGAGAACCATGCCTAGTCAAAGGTTCATAAGACTCCGAGCTTGAGTCTAGCCAGAAGCCTATAACTCTTCTGCATGCATTTGAGCTTCCTCTGCCCAAACCTGATCAATAGGCCTAATTTATGAGATTCTTTGATTTCCTATTGCAAGGGAAATCTGTTATTCTTTGATTTTAAAGCATGATAGCATTTTCTTGTCAAACATCTTTGTATTTTAGCATAACCCTAATGTGATGTCCTGCTTGCCAAGGTCAAGTAAGCCACAGAACTTCTATGGCTGCTCCAACTTCTATGAAAGAATTACAATATCAGCGCAAGACTGAGGTTCACGAATCCAGCATGATGGTTAGGACTAGATGAGCTCTTTCCCCTAAGGTGGATTGCATAATGTACAACTCAGACATATATGTGGCAAGAATGATGATGGCGACCGTCTTGGATAAAATACAAGAAAGATAATACCGATCTTCCAAATTCATGTCATGTTAAACATTATAAATTTGATTCATTATCTATCTTGAAATTATTAAATATGAATGGAACTGGCACAATTTTGATGTGACTATGATTCTTATTTATATAATATTAAGAGCTTGATAACAATATATAGCAACCAAAATTTATACACAGTGAGCTGTCCAATTGACACCAATTGTTGTTCTACTCGGTGATTGAGCTTTCTACGTTAGATGAAGACGCTCCTCCTATCCAAGCTTTTGTTGATCCCAGAGATTAAGGTGGATGGGTATCGAAGCCAAAATAAACTAACAAACTTAAAGCCACTGCTATCAAAAATTGAAAAAGTGGTTGCTAGCCAAGGGCCTTAATTTTTGGCATCGGAATTCTTTTTTTTTTGTACTTTCATTTCTCTACATGGTAAAATACCACATGGAGATCGATGCTGAGTATTAGCTGTATCAATTCAAAATTCAAATCATCTGGAGCTGTTTCAAAATTCAAATGATCTGGATTCGAGTCTTTATTTGTTGTCTTGTAAAACAATATTGATTGTTCTCCTAATTTTTTGCAATTCGTTTTATTTGTTGCCTTGTAAAACAATGCTGATTGTTCTTCTAATTTTTTGTAATCAGCTTTATTTGTTGCCTTGTAAAAATCTTCCCTGTATATCCCAATGATTATAAATATAATCTTGCACCCACGATTACATGTGTGGTGAGATTTCAATATCCATCGAACTCTCTTTTTTTTCTACTTAGATCAAAGCGCCCAAATTGTGAGGAGTGCCCTTCTTTCTTCAAAAAGAAAACATGTCTTCCGCATCTCTTAATATTGGTAATTTTGTCACACTTAGATTGAAACTAGAAAACTATCCTCTTTAGCGTAAGCACGTTCTTGCTCTTGCAGAAAGCTAAGAGTTGGTAGGCTATCTCACTAGCAACATGTCATCTTCGGCTTTTGTACTTCCAGTAGTAGATGGATCGAATGCTACCCCTGCTCCAAACCCTAAGTACCAGAAATGAAAAACTGCCAATCATCTTCTTACACGCTCATTGAAACTCTGTCCGAGGAAGCCCTTGGTATTGTCATTGGCCTTGATACCTCTGCACAAGTTTGGTCTGCTTTTAAAGAAGCCTATGCTCAAGCCTCTCAAAAGTGCCAATTTGAACTCACTCAACAACTTACCTATATGAAGAAAGATCTAGAAATGTCTCTCAATAACTATCTTCGCAAGTTTAAATGTATTTATGATAGCCTAGCTACTATTGGACATCCACTAAGTGACAAAACAAAGGTATTTTCCTTGCTTAATGGTCTTAGTACTCGCTATGAAATGTTTACTACTTCAATGCTCAAACCTCCTATGCCCTCCTATGGCGAAGTGGTTCCTCTGCTGCAGAGTTATGAAACATGTGTGAGCCTTCATTCTTCATACCAAGCCGCCTACATTGCCTTCTTTGAGCAGAAAAACAACTCCAACTCATACAACAAAGGGCCAAGAAACTCAGGTAATTTCTCCTCTAAGGGTAAGGGGTTTGGTCCTACTAACCAATCTTCGGCCAAACCAAATATTTGAAGCTCTATCCCTGCTGCACCTAACAATTCCCGAGAAAACAATTGTGATCTTGTTTACCAAATCTGTGACAAACGAGGTCACAATGCCCTCCGTTGCTGGCATAAGTTTAATCATGCCATTCAACCTGACAATTTGCCAAAGGCATTTGCAGCTCTTCATTTTGATTCAGATGCCAATGATGAAGAATGGACGTCGGACAGAGGGGCTTCAGCTCATATGACTTCTCAAGAAGGTAGTTTGCATAACCTTCATCCCTACAATGGTACTAATCATGTTGTTATTGGGTATGGGGATTTCTTATGTATAACTCATATTGGTGGTGCTATTCTTGGTTCTGGTTCTTCTCAAATTATCGTAATTGATGTACTTTTGGTTCCAGATTTAGAGAGGAATTTGTTATTTATTGGTCAACTTACTTCTGATTATCCAATTAACTGTGAGTTCTCTAATCAAGATTTTGTCATAAAGAGCTGAGTCACCCAAAAGGTGCTGATGAGAGGAATAAAATAGGGTAACTTGTACTCCATTCGTGCTTCGTCGGCTGCCTTCTTCTCAACCAGATTTCGAGCTGTCACTGAAGAATTATGGCATCAACAGCTCAGCCATCCTTAAGCGGCTGTTGTAGCACATCTTCGCAGTTCTAATTTAATAAAGGTTGTGTCCAATAAAGTAGCATCTCTCATGTATGAGAGCTGTCAATTAGAAAAGATGTCTAAACTTTTCTTTTCATTATCTTCTTCTAAAAGTACTGTTGTCTTTGATAAGATATATATTGATTTATGGGGACCTGCTCCAGTTACTTCTATTAACCATTTTCGATATTTTGCTGCAATTGTGGATGATTTCACAAAGTTTATGTGGTTAATTCCTCTACGACAGAAGTCAAATTTCTTTGCTCAATACTTTTTGTTTGAAAAATATGTTACTCGCCTATATGAAAAATCTGTTAAAATAATACAAACTGATGGTAGTTGAGAACTTGTTAATCAGCAATTTTTAAACCATATGCAATAATCAAGTATCATTCATTAGATTTTTTGTCCCTACACACCTGAACAAAATGGGGTTGTAGAGCGACGACATCAAGTAATAAGAGAACTTGGACTTACTATGATGCTTCATGCAAATATTCTTAAGAAATTTTGGGTTGAAGTTTTTGCCACTGTTGTTTTTCTAATTAACAAAACTCCTTCAACAACTCTTCAATGGCGGTCACCATTTTATTTGCTTCACAATCAACAACCAGATTATGGTTCTTTTTGGGTTTTGGTTTCATGGTGCTTTCCTTACATATGGGATACTAAAACAAGTAAGTTTGATACTAAGTCTTTATTCTTGGGTTATAGTGATAGACACAAGGGGTATCGATACTACCCTCCTACTCAGCGGACCATTATCTCTCACCATATGGTATTTGATGAGGCAACACTTCTATTTAAAGAACCAACCTCTCTTCAATGTGGTGCTCCTGAGTCAATTGTCACTACCTTTAAGGAATGGCTTCCTTCGCATTTAGCCTTCACATCTGGTCCTTTAATTCCAAGGGACTCCACTCAACAAATGCCCTCATATGAACCTCCACCAACTGATGCTCCATTGGCAAAGACCATAGTCATCTTTGATTCACTCACTGATGCTTCACACTCTGTTCCTAATGCATCTATTTTGCCTCTGACCAATGCACCTCTTGAACCAATGGCAGCAAATTCATGAGCCCACCTCACAAATCTGCTAGTGGTATATCTTCTTCTCAAATATTTGTCTGTCATCATATGACCACTCGTGCTAAATCTGGTATTCGCAAGCTCAATCCTCACTATGCCCTGCTATATGACTACGGTCCTATTCTAAAAGAACCCAACACTATCCGAGCTGCTCTTAAACATCCTGGTTGGACCAAGGCTATGGAAGAAGAACTTGCTGCCTTGTCTCACAATCAAACCTAGACTCTTGCTCCTAGAGATCCGTCAGTGAATGTTGTTGGTTCACGCTGGGTGTTTAAAACTAAACTCAACGCTGATGGGTCTTTACAACGGCTCAAAGCTTGATTGGTCGCAAAAGGGCATCATCAACTTGAAGGAATTGATTTCTCTAAGACTTTTTCACCTGTTGTCATACCAGAAACCATCAAATTAGTTCTCTCCATTGCTGTTGTTCACAAGTGAAGCATTTGTCAATTAGATGTAAAGAATGCATTCCTTCATGGTGTATTATCTGAACAAGTTTTCATGACTACGTTTGCTTTCAAAGTTCTGAACATTCTGACTACGTTTGCTTGCTGCATAAAGCCATCTATGGACTAAAACAAGCTCCTCGAGCTTGGTTTGATCGTTTTAGTTCCTTCTTACTTGAAACTGATTTTTTCTGCAGCTCAGTTGATCCTAGTTTATTTATCCTTCACTCAGCGACATATATATTAATTCTACTTCTGTACGTGGATGATATAATTCTCACAGACTCATCTGATACTCTTCTTAATGAGTTTATTGCCACTCTAAATTCAGAGTTTGCAATGAAAGACCTCGGTCCTCTCCATTATTTTCTAGGAATTCAAGTTTCACATGTCTCCGATGGTATTGTGCTTCATCAAGCTAAGTATGTTGTTGACTTGTTAGAATATGATTCTATGCATGAGTCTAAACCAATTTCTACTCATATGTCTTAGAAGTTTAAGTCAGATCAGAACTCTACTCCATACAAAGACCCACATCACTATTGCTCATTAGTTGGGGCGTTGCAATATTTGACTCTAACCAGACCTAGTATCTCGTTCAATGTTAATTATGTCTCTCAAAGCTCCAAATGATAGTCACTTTACAATGGTGAGAAGGATTTTGAGGTATATTAAAGGCACCATCAACTTGGGTCTTCATATTCAAGCATCCAGTTCATTAGACTTATATGCTTTCTCAGACGCTGATTGGGCAGGCTGCTCCTTTACTCGACAATCAACTACTGATTTTTGCACTTATCTTGGGAGTAATCTTATTTTTTGGTGTGCTAACTATTGAAAAATGTGTCCTAAAAGTCAATCATCAACCTGTTGATGATTGAAATCTGTATGAATTAATAAATAATAAAAATTATTTGGCATTTTTCATCACATATTTTGTACATCTTCATGAACTCATATAATGTGATAAAGTCCTTAGAACTCTTATAAATGATAAAGAAGGATTTATCCATAAGTTCTTAAACCTGTTTATGATCAAACGATATGCTATTACTAGGACAATGGCATTATCAAGTATAGGTCGTTGTGTGCTATATTTGTTGGTTGTCCTCTTAACTAAGGAGTGTAGAGACACTAGCATGCTACACAGGTGAAGGGTAGGAGTACATTTTACTGAACGTGATCTAAATTCGGTGTCAGGAGATGTTCCGAGTGGATATGGGTATAAGTATTCCTCTAACCTGAAATCACCATGGTGACTAGCAAGCAACTCACTGTACTTTAGTACCGGACTATCTAAATTTCTAATTCAGTGACGAAAGTGTTCTGGGTATAGTCAAGTACTTGCGAAGTCGGTGTGTGAGTCAAGAAGAGATTGACCCCCCTAGTGATAGGAGATAATGCTCTTGTGTTCAATTTAGCAAAACCTTGGCCATAGTAATATTTTTGAGGAGTCACAGGATTTGTATAGTTGAAACATATTTTGGATGTACTGATTAAAGAGTTAACAATGAACTTTGAAGTCATCCTATGCATTCGGAGTTATAGGGATGAATTATACGGTAACTATAGTCCAAGGGTTCTTGAGTGTTACTTTGCAATCATTTGGCCTATCCAGATATCGGGTATCATTGCTAAATAGTTATTTCGATTAGTACAAGAAATTGTTCTTGTGCTACCGGCTTAGGTTCGAACCTATGGGGCCACACGCATAGAAGTTTCTAGGTTGATCAAATGGCTGACAGACGATTAAGAATCATCCAGGGGTACATTGGTCAATTCAATTGATAAATTATCCTAAGCAAAGATTGCAATAAAATAATTATTGAATTATTAAAAGATTAATTAGCAATTAGATTGCTAATGAACTCAATTTGATTGAACGATTGGGCTTAGGTTGAGTCAAATTAAATAAGATTCAATTTGGGATGCATCAGGGTTTGACCTAATTGGATTGGGTTCGACCCAAGTAGATTGGGCTTGACCCAATTGATGGAACTTGACCAAATTGGATTAGGCTAGACCCGAGTCAATTAGAAGTCCTTATTTGATAAGGAATCTAAGTCCAAAAATTCAGAAATTGATAAGGAGAAGAATTCCTAAAAATTAGGAACCTAGGTTTCATTCTTGGAAAAGATTGATACCTCATCTTATGTCCAAAATGATGGCGTCTCTCCTCTTATTTTTGGCCAATTGTTGGCGTGAAAATTCAGAAGAGGCGTGGGATAAAAATCCAGAAGGGGTGGCGCCACAAAGCTTCCAAAAGAGCTTAGATAAAATCCCTAATTTGTAGGAGATTGTGGCGCATGAAAGGAAGGGATTGAAGCACTAGGATTGATGGCACATGAATCCCTAAAATGTAGGGATTCATGGCACACAATTAATAGGGATTATTCTCCTCTTAGCTGCCATATTTCTAAGGATTTTTTTGGGATTTTATCAGCCAAATAAGTTGGCGAAAATAGGGGTGTGGCGTGGGGGGGCAAGGCTATAAAAGGACCTCCATGCCTAGGGTATTTGATATACTTCTTGGGGTTTTCAAAAGGATTCTGAAAATTCTAAGATTAGGCCATTCTCCTCTTCTCCTTCCTCTCTTTCATCTCCATTCTTCATCTTCTTGAAGAACAATCAAAGGTTGAGTGCTTCGAAAGAGAAAGGTTTAGTTATTGCAGCACCTCTGCGCGAGCTAGCACTCCCGCAGACGTTGATCTTCCTGGAGCTTTGAGTGGACAATTCATAGAGGCCAGGCTTATGTACGACTACAGAGTGTGATCAAGGAGTCGTCAAAAGCTTCCAACGAATCAGGTATGAGATTTGATCTCATTAGAAATTAAGATTAGATCTTAACATGGTTGCTGAAATTTCAGGGTTGCTGAAATTTCAGAATTGTATGTTAGACATACAATCATAGTTTCATATCTTACATAAATATTTAAATCCTGATATTTATTTTTATGGTAGAGATTAGATCTCAAGCATTCATAAAAATTAAAAAGTTTAATTTTTAATTATTTCCGCTGATTCCTAGAAAATTTTTAAAATCATGCATGTCTTCCTACAAGGGTTCCTTTCACTAACAAATAACCAACTGTTTCTCGGTCTAGCTCTAAGGCCAAATACAGAGCAATGGCCCAAACTGTAGCTGAATTAACTTTGTTGTTATTTATACTTCATGATCTTCATATCTCATTACCTAATGCCCTCGTTCTTTTTTGTGACAATTTGAGCTCATTACATATGACAGTCAATTCAGTGTTTCATGCTTGCAGTAAGCAAATTGAGTTTGACTATCATTATGTTCGTGAGCATGTATCTCTTGGGCTATTGGTTACTCATCATATGCCTACCTCATAACAGATTGCTGATATCTTCACCAAGCCTCAGACTCATCCTGATTTGGAACGTCTACGACACAAACTGTGCCTTACTACCACGCACAGTTTGGGGGGGAGGGATATTAGTTGTATCAATTCAAAATTCAAATCATCTGGGGCCATTTTCAAAATTCAAATCATGTGGATCCGAGTCTTTATTTGTTGCCTTATAAAACAATGCTGATTGTTCTCCTAATTTTTTGTAATCTGCTTTATTTGTTGTCTTATAAAACTCTTCCTTGTATATCTTAATGATTATAAATATAATCTTGCACCCACGATTACATGTGTGGTGAGATTTCAATATCCATCGAACTCTCTTTTTTCTACTTCGAGAATAACATTTGCACAAAACTTTATTTGTCTATCTTCCATTCTTTCTGAAAGTAATATATTTTTGTTTCCAAAATATCCAGAGACTCTACAAGCAGTTTCGAAGGATAAAAAAGTTTTATCATAGATATTGTTCAGTTTGCTTCATTTTTCTTACTGAATTTCATGAAAAGAAATACATAAAATAAAAACAATACCAAATGGACCTTAATTAGTCCACGTTATCACTATCATGAACTGTATAGAAAAATTTAATGGAGTGCCTTGACGTATATTTTGCATTTGGGACTTGGGATGAAGAAAGGAAGTATCAAAGCAAGTGACTAAACCAGGCTAGCAGTGGGACGGTCGATACTGAGATGGAATCCAGGGAGCAAGGGGAATAATCACTTACGTGCTAGATTCTAGCTGAACACTTCTGTTCATTAACCTATAATAAGTTGGAATGATAATCTTATTAAGAAGCTGGGGCCATGAGGTGGTCCATGCAAATGCACGTAGATATATGGATTCCACTGGCACCCATATCCATCATAATGTGATTTGTTATAGTAAGGCAAGTTTCTTGAGGGGATCACCCCGTCTTTCTCCCGAGGAAGACTCAACCAAAAGCATGAGAAAGCTTTTCTTTACTCACCAAGGACTCGTATTAACAATTCATTGAAAATATTTTCTTTCACTAAAATATTTTTTATAGAAAGCTGATGCTTGGATTATGTGTCTAAAAAAATAAGTTTTTCATATTTGATTAAACATCTATTTTTCAAAAAAAGTTGTGTAAAATACTTATTATGCCCTTAATAAAAAAAAAATCCTATTCCACTCTATCGAAAAGCTTTAGAATACTTTTAAGAAAGAAAATACCTCATCCCCCTGTAAGTTTTTTTTCCTATAAAATATGGGATCTTACTTTTGTTTCTCATCTTTCTTCTTAGAAAACTTTAACCAAACGTGATGTATTTTTTCATTTCTTTTGTTGACCCATTTTCCTCCCTCCTCTTCTTGCGAACCAAACAAGTCCCGGGTGACCTTGGAAGTCTATTTAGGACTATTTCATTGTACGTGCAAGAAGCATGCCTGATGGTAGCGACAAAGGATACATGCTGCTTTAAGGGCACTGGAGGTGATTTGTAGTGCCTATCAGATTGATTCACAAACTTCTCCACCTCTTGGTGTGTTAACAATTTCTGTTCTCATGGTAATTTCACTCTTCATGGCTAACAGCTTATGAAGCATACTGAAAGATTGCAGAATAATGAATTACAGAATAGTCTGTTAAAAAGGGTTCAAGGCATGATGTATGGGGCACTGGGAAGCGAATCTTGCCGTTCTCATGCAGATAAACTAATAGGTCCTTGGTTGGTGAATCTATGAATGCCACTTTCTCTTCCTTGTCCTTTACATTCCCTTCTCTCCCATGCCCCCTGTTTTGTCCTTGGCCAATTCATGAAAAACAGGCAAGACCATTAGACAAAGAAGGTAATGGGAAACTCTCTGAATACTAACAAAATCTCTCCATATTTCTTACAGCAAGTTTATCATGACAAAGCATAGAATTGCAATCTGAAGCACATCTTTGAGAGTGCGACTGACGGAAACATACAGAGCAATGCTATGGTTATGTCCATCAGCATCCTCACTTTTAAGACAAGCCTTCAATCTGAACAAGCTCGAATCAATCTATGAGTTCCATGGCAGTATTCAGACCTGGTATAGACAATTAAGCTGCATCATAGGCTTCCAGCCTGCTGCTTATTGTATGAGAAAGTGGAATTAGAATTCGCCAATGTAATGCTGCTTGCCTTTGATTTAGAGCTACTAATATGAGTGATATCTTTACAAAGGCCATTGGATCCTGTCCTAAATCACTCACCAAAGCATGGAAACAGACTGTACTGATGGAGACGTTACAATAGCGGGCTATCCGCACGCCCTCCTTGAATGTCATTGGTCGGTCAGTCACCTCGACTAATTCCCAGCCCTTTTTTTATTATTTTTATTTTCTTTGAAGAATTAAAATAGCTCTCTCTCTCTAGATAGATATATATACAGACACAGGCATCTATATACGCACAGATACAAATACTTGCAAATATAGCCTATGTATTTAGTTTATTTAGCTTATTCTTCAAAAATTACAATTTATATATACCTCCTCTGTTCAGTCAAACTTTTAGATAATGGTATTAAAAAATAATCATTTTAAGTATAAAATTACTTTATTATGTGTTTTGCATTGATATTCTTCAAATATTTGTAGAAAAATATTTTTCAATACAAACTGATTATCAAATTTTTAAGGGTATCAGTGGAAAAGATAATAATATCAAATGATACTCAAAACTATTATTTATTAGTATTGAGAGGCATCCATGCATGTCTTAAGTGATATATATATATATGTGTGTGTGTATATATGTAAATAACATTTTTTTGAGAAATAAAAATGTAATTAGCAATATTTGCTAGGGTATATATCAAACAAAATTAAAAGTACTGTTGGTAGGGATTGGATATTCTTAGCCAACATTGTACCATCTCAGTACATTCTATTTAAGGTTTCAAATTTTAATAACCCCAGTTCACCAAGGCATTGGGCCCTTGATGAAATTTATTATTTGTGATTATAATAAAAGTAATGACCATTAGTGTTTACACTAGTCTTTTCAAATATTAGTTGTGAAGGTGACAATCTACTTCTATAGTAATTGTCTCATAATTCCACATTCAAATTCAGATTTTCCAGGATTAGAGACATCTTTATTGAACAATAACTTATTTAAAAATAAAATAAAAATTTATTGTTTAAAATCACAAAAAAAGCATATTGAAGAAATTAATAAGATATTATCTGCATACTTGTATCTCATATAAAAGCTTCTTGATAGAAAATAAATACTTATAATATCATATTTTAAAATAATGATTATATTAAAATAATAAAATTATATAGGAATATATCTATGCTACCCTATAACTTGAACTTTCATGATATGTATCTGATCTTCTATGTTTTTCCGTGTTGCTCTTTTTGCATCTCGAGCTTTTCTTCTCTTATTCTTTTATGTACAAGGTTAGAAATTAGAATTTTTCTTCTAATATTTGTTTATATAATATTTCTTCTGATGTTTTTAATTAAAATGAATTAATATGTGCATGGACGTGCCATATTCAAGCAATTTAATAAGAGATTCCCGAAATTATTATAACGGCTATCAATTTCCTCTATCGTCTCAGGATCCTTGGTTCTTAAAAACTAAGAAAGAAGAGAGAGAGAGAGAGAGAGAGAGAGAGAGAGAGAGGGAGGGAAAGTTATGTCCTGCCTGTTTTCCACTACTGGAGAGAAGTAAACAAGCAACCACAAACATATAAAAAACCAAGAAAGGAATCCAACCACGATCTATCCACTTCCCATCTGTCTTCATCTGCGAGGATTAAATATTGCACCACCCTCCAAAAGCCCTGTGCTCTGCTAACTAAACATTCTTTCACTGTTTCCGCCTTCGCTGCTCGGCCGAGCTCTTGTGCTTGTACCGGGGCCAAGAAAAACTCGCCATTTTCAGGTCACTCTCCGACGAACCCCTCCTTTTTCTTTCCCTGTTTGCAGACTTCTTAAGTGGTACCAACTCTCTCTGCTACCCCCTCTTCTTCTTCCATATTCCTTTCCATCTTGGCTCTTTCTTCTTCTCCTCCTATTATTACTTTTCTCTAGACTGCCTCTTTTGGAGCCTAATGTATCTAAAGAATCCATTTTTTCCACATCAGGAGCTCAGATCCATGCAATAAAACCTTTTTTTTTCTCCATTAAGTTCAAATCCATATTATATAACATTTTTCTCGTAAAAGAATCTCTTCTTGGAGCTTTCTCTTGGTGTTTCGTACTGCAAGATACCTCGCTTCTAATCTTCCGTCTCTAATCAAATCCATGTAAAAAGAAACCATTCTTTTCTCACAAACAAAGGCTTTTCTTGGAGCTTTTCTCTTTGGAGTTTCTTACTGGAATCACTTCTTCGTTTCTGCCTGACGAAACCTTAGCTTTACCTTCTTTTTCTTTCTTGCAGATGGCGTCACTACCACCTGTGGCACTGGCACTGGCACTGATAGCGGTCCTTCTCTTGGTGGAATGGGGCTCGGCGGCAGCGGCGGAGGGGGAGGAGACGTGCTCGGGAATAGTGCCGATGAAGGAGCGGGGAACGGCGATGTCGGTGGCGGATTTCGGCGGGGTGGGGGACGGCCGGACGCTCAACACGGCGGCGTTCCAGAAGGCCGTGTCGGAGATCGAACGGCGAGGGCCGGCCAGCGGCACCCTCCTCTACGTCCCGCCGGGGGTCTGGCTCACGGGGGCCTTCAATCTCACCAGCCACATGACCCTTTTCCTCGCCAGGGGCGCTGTCATCAAGGCCACCCAGGTATTATCTTTATTTCCCCCTCCATTGGTGTTGCTAATAAAAAAGATCATTTTTCTCCAAAAACAAATCCTTTTTCCCCACCTACTCCTGATATAATCAAAGATAAGTACACTTCCTATCCAGTACGCTTGATCGCTGTTTATGTTCAGTGTGTTCTTTGTATGTATTTGAGATGAACAGAAGCATTCATGGATAAGAGTTTGCCAGGGGATTCTAAGAGTTGCCGAAAAGGCTTTTTTCCCCTCTCTTGGATTTCATCTAGTCTGAGATCTCAGTACTTTGTTTCTGAGGCTTGGTTTCGTGAGCCAGATCTATGGGTGATGGATGGATAGGGGTGTGTTTGAAAGCTTTAGGTTTCATTTTTTTTAATTGAATGGTGCAGGATACATCGAGCTGGCCTTTGATCGATCCTTTGCCATCATATGGGAGAGGTCGGGAGCTACCTGGTGGGAGATATATGAGTCTGATTCATGGAAATGGAATTCATGATGTGATAATAACAGGTGGATCTTGTCACATTTCTACTTTTGCAACACTGGTTACATTATTTCATTGCCTTGTTATCCAAAGAAATTGTTAGTTAATTAGAGACCATGAGTAGCATTGTTAAGACCCATCTTTATTTTGGAAAGAGTAAGATAATGTTAGTGTGCTGAGATTTGACATCTTATAATCTGGTCATGTCAAATGATTGGATGGAGCAAAAAGGATTCAAGCTGATTGTGTTGAGTTTGAATCGCTCCTGTTGCCCCTCACTTTTCTTTCCTTTTCATTTTAAAACAACCATTAGAAGCAACTGAATCATTTGCAGTTGCATATGTATTTAATATTATGTGGTTTTATATTGATTTAGAATAGCTACTGTTCCAGGATGTCCTGCAACCAAGATGCGAGAAAAGAATTATATCTGCAACGGAGAACACTCTGTTTGCTTCAATAGTTTATCACTCATAATATCTTCTGTGACTTTACTTTCTAGATGCACATAGTATTTTTCAGCATAGTGATCAATACTTTTGCCTGTGTGAGGTGTTTTGAGTCCTGGGATGTGGGGTCCTGCAGTGCTAGAGTTCTAACTTTTCTGACAATTGTTGGTGGGGCCACTCTGAAAGGTGCCAATCTGCTTAAGCAAAGTAGGAAGGAGAGGACTGTTTAGTGTTAGCATGACCGCTTCCATGTGGTTTCAGACTGATGTTATCGATGAATCTTGTGATTCATGAAGCCAGAGCAATCTCTCTTCCTGAAAGTTCAGATGTTCTCTGGAATTTGTGGGTGGATCAAGCTTGATTGAGGGAAATATCAACTACTTCATGAGCTGCATGGGTGAGGCCAGAAAGTTTTCAAGTCTTCTCTTACAAACTATGAGTGCTTCAACTTTGGAAAGCCTTAGTTAATCTAACTTCAAAGATGTCAAAACTGGTTTTTTTGTTTCAAAGATAGTTGTTACATAGGCAAGATTTTCTGAGTAAGCTAGAAATTAATTACCTGTGCGGTTAATGGGAACTCATAGTTTTCTTCTTACTTTTAATTGTATTCCCTTTATGTTCTCTAAATAATAATTTTCTATAATAACTGACCATCTTATCTATACTCAGAACCTGATCATGAATTTGACTGCATTGTCATGTGCACATATAATGAGTGTACTAAGCAAAATCTCTTGTATGTTTATGTATGTACTGATGCATATGTATGTATGTATGGCTGTATGCATTCATTTTTTACTTAGTTCTTTAATTTATCTCGGTGCATACTAATATGATTCTATGAACTAATTAATATGGCCATTTTGCATAAAAAATTTATGTTCAATTTCTTTTGTCTCACTTCTTGTTCACAGGAGAGAATGGAACAATTGATGGCCAAGGCGAGGTCTGGTGGAATATGTGGAGGCAAAGAACCCTGCCTTTCACAAGACCAAACATCTTGGAGCTCATGCACTGTAGAGATATTGTTATTTCTAATGTGGTCTTCCAAAACTCACCATTTTGGAATATTCACCCTGTTTATTGCAGGTGCACATGAGAAATTTAGATTCATTGCATCTTTATTTTCCCAGTCAAGGCTCTGCATGATCTTATATTCTGTTGAAATAGTTGAACTCTAGTACGTTTTGTTCGATAAAAAATATCATAAGTAATCCTTGATATCATGTCACTTTTATTTGGAGTATCAAAATCACATCTCCCAAACTACATCGAACCCTTCAAATTCTTATATACTGCTTCTGTGAACAATGTTAGCTTAATGAAAATTACATTGTAACATATTGCTCAAAAATTACATTGTAACGTCATCAGAACTACTATATCTTCCTATATTTTTCAGAATTCCATGTATTATGAAAATGCATCTATTGTTTGAAATTCTTCATTCATCTAGTTGTTTTATGATTGTCGATGTTCATTCTAGATAGGTGCCCTGTTTTACGTGACATGTTGCTCTTTTCATTCTCTCTTCCTCGCTAGAGCTTACACTTTAACCACAATGTTTTTTTTTAATTTCTTTTCCTTGTTCTTTTGATTTTGTGAAGTTTCCGGATTTGATTACAGAGAAAATGGAACTAAGGGTCATGCAGTATCCCTTAAGGAACTTGAATTGTCACATGCTAAATAAATTTTCCTCAACTTTGTTTAATTCCCTCAAGTTATGGCAATAATGTCAGAGCCATTCTAAGCTACCCTGTATAAAAGTTCAATGAGATCATTACATCTGGAAGTGTGTAGATATAAGAAAAATAAAGATCATTTTAAAATATAATGAATCTGACATAACATTGGATATTAATATGACATCGTCTATGTTAGGCTTCTGGTTTGACTGCTTGCGAGCTATGCTGCATCCTTTTCATATCCAGACAATATGTTTTGTTTGCAATACGTGTTTCAAAACAATAAATATTTGAAATCTGAAAAAAAGGATTCAACATCTCTTCTAAATACTATGTTTTTTCCGTCTTTGCAGCAATGTGGTAGTAAGAAATGTGACCGTGTTGGCTCCACCTGACTCTCCTAACACAGACGGAATCGATCCAGGTATTCTGTTTCTACTGATCCTATTCTCTTACCACAAATAAAGTAAAAAAAAAGAAAGAGCAAAGATCCTATTCAGACATCTTTTCTTAAATAATAAGAGAGCTAGACCACAGTCTTATCATTAGGAGAGTTATATTGCTGTCTTCCATGTACCCTGGTATTTTCACTTGCGTCACCTATGGAACTTTGCTAGGTGGAGTAAAGAAGCTGGACAGCTCTTCTGCCAGGCGCATAGTTTCCCGGATAACTAACTACTGGCTTGTATTACTCTTGGCAGATTCCAGCTTAAATGTCTGCATAGAGGACTGTTATATTTCGACAGGGGATGATCTAGTAGCTGTGAAAAGTGGGTGGGATGAGTACGGCATGGCCTATGCCCGCCCCAGCTCTGGCATCACTGTTCGGCGGTTGACCGGCTCATCTCCTTTTTCTGGAATTGCCGTTGGAAGCGAAACCTCTGGTGGGGTGGAGAATGTCTTAGTGGAGAGCATACATATCCACAATTCTGGCATTGGGATACATATAAAAACCAATTCTGGTAGGGGTGGTTTTATAAGAAACATTACTGTCTCAGGTGTGAATCTGAACAATGTTCGCAAGGCTCTGAGAATTGCAGGTGATGTTGGAGGTCATCCTGACAGCATGTATAATCCAAATGCTCTTCCAATTGTCGATGCTTTGACTATCAAAGATGTGTGGGGTGTCGATATCCAGCAGCCTGGGTCGATGGAGGGCATCAAGAACTCACCCTTCACGCGGATATGTCTTTCTAATGTGAAGCTTAATGGTGACGGGGCACGGGAAGTGCCATGGAAGTGTGAGGATGTGAGTGGTGGTGCCACTGAGGTGCAGCCATCGCCGTGCACAGAGTTGACTGGGACTTCTGGGATGAGCTTTTGTGCAAATGCAATCTGATGTTCTATCATTTGTTGGATGCTCTCGTCACGTAGAAAATGTATGTCTTTGCCATTTGGCTAATGGAAATAAAATTTGAGCATAAAATATGGTGGTGCTATAAAAACATGCAGCTTCTATGTGAAAGAATCTATATCTCATGGTTTTCAAAGCACGAAAAGATTCGAAGTTATTGACCTGACACCTGAGTGCCGGAGGTATTGCCGGCGTAAATATCAGCTAGGCAGAAGATGAGCTCTGTTTCTGTGGAACTAACAAAAATGCAGGCTGATTTTTATTGAACTAGAGTGAATATCATATTGCAGTCGCAGTATTATGCTAGGAAGAGATCTAAGATATTACATATTACAATCGCAATGTTATGCCATCTAGTTAACAAGCAGCATTCGGGAACAGGTTTAAATTGCAATATCTTGTAATTGCATTGGATGCCTATACAGTTATTCAAGACTATGGTTTAATATTGATTATTTGATGGTCCTTGACTGGATACCAACTTGTTAAGTTGGTAAGGTTGTCAATGAGTGATGATATCCATTTCGATTTGAATCCCCACTAATACCCAGGTGGCTGGGTGGAAGATTGTGCTCTCTTTTTCCCAAAAAGAAAAAAGAAAAGAGAAAAAACCTCAGCACTGCACCATTTCTTCGGGTGATACTTGAGGAGCATCTTTTTAAATGATGCTCCCTATTAGTGTTCTACGCAGTCATTGCAATTCTGATGGAGACTAACAAACTTTTACTCCAAATTAACATAACTCAATTCAACATAAATCAAATAAGACTGAGATCCATATAAAGTACGATCTAAGTGAAAAGCTTCAATTATGATTGAATCATTTAAATTTCATGTCAAAAAGTTAATATAGGCAATTCGCAAGTTTGGTCAGTTTTTGCCCCCTTAACTATCAATTGTTTATGTCAGCAAAGAATAACAAAGAAGAACAATGTTTATAAAATCTGAAATCTGAATTCTAAGTGCCTCTGCATCCATCAATTCTATCAGAATTCAGAAAAACAAGAAATGAGTATGTCTTTTAGGTTTACCGCCAGAATAGAGCTGATCATGGGTGAACCTCGAACCTAAACTATATTCATTTGTAGTTGGGCTTTGGATTTCGGGCTGAGTTTGTTAAAATTTAATATTTTTGTTATCCAAACCTGGTTCATGATCAGCTCAATGTGACAAAAAAAGTTTCTCCTGGTATATGGCACGATGAGAATACTGTTACTTGAAAAAAATGAATGCAAGACGTGGAAGTTGATTCATAATAAGTAGCCAGATAGCATCAGTCTGCACTAACAGATGTCCAAGACAATTTTTAGCAGTATTGCCATATTGTATTGTATATTTCTTGGAGCAAGACATCACAAACCAATATGATCTATTGATCTTTTAAAACAAAGAATTACAAACTAGTCGAATTCCTTCGTTGGTGTTTTGAAGTGCGCTTTTCATCAATAAATTCAAAGGTTTTATGGCGAAGAAGAACTAAATTTAATATATTTTGTATTATTTCCTACCTTCTTTTAATATTTGAAGATTAATTAGCTTAATCTTCTATGCTAATTGTTGTGGAGTACCTAAAACTAAAATACATCAAAAAAATGTTATTAGATTTTAAATATTATGAGGTTTAAATTTAGTTGTGAGAGTATATCAATCATTTTTCAGAAAAAATGATGCAAGAAATGAACATGCCAAACCTGTCAACATGCTATTATTCTACAATTTTCTTACCAAGAGTTATAACCACTGCCTTGTAGTTGATTGCAATACTTTTTGTTTGTTACTTTCAATGGATTGCAAGCTACATGAAGGATTGCAATCAGATAATACATGTAAATCATATCCTTCTGACCATCGATAGAGATGAAAAAGGCTAGATTCATGTTAGATCTATATTATATCCACATCTGAATCTGGTAAAAGAAATAGAGTTTGAATTCATGTGCAGATTATTAAGCCTGATGTACATTATTAACTCTTTCTTTATCAACTTAATTTTTTGGATTACAATTCATGTTTGTTGTGTTAGAATAATTTCAAAATATGGGCTTTTACTAATTGCGTATTTTTATTTTATAAAATGGGTTAAACGTATGGCTTATAATGGTGCTATAGTTAAGCCTAATATAATGTGTGATCATTTTGTTTTATGGGTTGTGGTACACCTTAGATGTATAAGATTGAGTTATATTTATTGTGGTAATTTTAGTATGTAGGTCAGGAAACCCAATTAGGGTTTTGCTGCCTTTAATGGGAAGGCTCCCTTATGTTTTCTATATAAAGGCTAGGTTTCCTCTCCTCTCTATATGGTTAATAGCTTGTCTCATTGATGGCTATCTCTTGTAAGGAGCAAGGAAGGGAAGATACAGCCGTTATTATTCCAGGTGATTGAAGAATGTATTCGATATGTCTTCTGCTGGTATATCTCTCAAACTTGAATACACTATTGTTGTGATTCTAAATCTTAGCATGTTATTATTGTAGGTTGCAAATTTGAATAATCAAAATTCAAGTATCCATAAAAAATATAAATTCAAACATGAAGAAAAGAATAACACAAGAAATATAGCTAGCTCTTTTAATATTCTTGTATTTGTATACATTGCGTCTATATAGTTTACAAACTTAGTTGAGTTATTGAATTTTTAAACTCCAGCATGGTTGCATCTACGACTAGATTAAAAAAAAAAAATCGCATATAAAATATAATTTAAATCAGATAAAATCATCACAAATTTAATTTAGATCTACATCTAATTAATCTAGATCTCTGCCCCCCATTCTGCCGTGCGAAGTCCTCAAAAGTCAAAAGTCGCGTCGCAAGCCTAACGGCAAAGCCGCAATGGAATCATCAAGGCTTTTTATTAGGGGGGGGATTAGAGGAAGAAGCAACTTGGAGGAAGCTTTGTGACCTGGTCCAAAAATTTTTAATTTCAATATATCAGTTATGCTGGTGAGTCACAAGATCGGGGTAATCTAAAAACATGATATAAAATCTCGGTCAAAATAATAAATTAGGAATTTTTTAAAGACAAAACTCATGTATAACAATAAATTTAAGATTATTAAATATATTTAAAATCTAATTTTAGAATTTATTAAATTTTCAATAATTTATTTTAAAAATTAAAAATTCATAAGTTCAATTAATATGCATGGGATCTCATAGATTATTAAAGTTATTAATAATAAATTTAATAAGTATGGATTAAATTTGTAGAAGTTGACTCCTAGAGAATTATGGGATTTGAGTCGAGAGAATCACTCGGTTTGCAAGCAGGTGAGTGGGTGATGGGTGGATGAAAAAAATTTAAAATTAAATAATAAAGAAACTAGAATTGGAACCACCAAGCTCTTACAACATGATTAATCTTTTCACAATTGAGATGCTTTTTATTCCTATAACCATTTTGGTAGTTTTGTATTCCTAAATCAATTTTACCCCTTCTTCAGAAAACTATATATATATATATATAATTTTTAGATATTTTTGAAATTTTACTATTTATAACAATTAAAATATCAACAAGTTCTGTATATATTCTGTATTATATATGTTTATATAATTTTTTAGAAGTTAAATTTGATTCATGATTAGTTTTTTAATTATGCTACAATTGAAAAGTTGTGTAGAACCATGTGATTTAAAAGAACTAATCTAAATACAAAACTTATCAATTATTATGCATATTTTTTTATATTATAATTATTTTTATATTTAGATTTTAAATGTATTTTAATATAAATCCGGCACAAATAGTTGATCTAATGGCAACAGTATTCATGACTTGGTCCCCTGGAATCTTCATCGCCTTGATTCTTATTCCATGTGAGTCCAAGAGCTTGGTCGATGTTGATGGAGACGAAGGTTATCAACTTGGACTTTTCCATACGAGTGTGGCGCATTCCCATGTGAATTTGGATCTTCATGGACCCATCATTAGGGTATTGGAGGATGCGTGCATTAGTAGTCTCTGGATATCATGCATCATGGTCGTCCTACAATACTTGAGTCGCTGTCATCCAGAACCGGATCATCAAGTTCAGCCACCCAACCACAAGGGTGCAGGCTTCTTTTGAATTAGTGTCATTAAGTACGCTTTTAACGAAGAAAGGTGATTGGTGCAAGTCCCTGACAGATTATTATTTTTGGTTGTTTAGTGAATTTTCCGAGTTATAGCATTGCTGAGCATATTATTTCATTATTTTAATTAAAATAATTAATAATAAAACAAAAAAATAATAAAATATGTATGTATTATTTTTAGATATGGCTTAAATTTAACCTCCAATGAAATAGTGTGCAGGTCTCATGTGGCACACGGAATCAATGGTCAACCAAATAGCACGAGTGGTTACAGCTCGGTGCAATTTCAGTGTACTATATAAGAAAGAGTGTAATTATCGAGAAAGATGGATATGAAAAGAGCATAATAGTTTATTCGAAGATTGCACGACTAGATCACGGTGGATCCTCGTTCTCTTCTTTATATAAATCAGGCTAGGGAACCCTAGGTATGACTTTTCATCTGACTTCATCACTTTTCTCGGATTTCTATTGCTCATTTCCAATATTCTGCTTGACTTAAGCATCGATGGATCCCTGTCGGATATATTCCACAACCTCTGATTGTGTTTTTTTGGTTATAGGTCGGTTCTCGTACCATGCAACCTAACTCCAGCAAGCCGAGCGAACCAGTTTGTCCCCTAGATCGTCTAATTTGAACAAATATCACATCTGGCATGCACCAAAAAAGGAAATATGGATGGATTTCCTATTTTACCATGTTTCTTCTAGTACTCATCTTAAAGAAAAAATCTGAAAGTTAGAAACTCTTTCTACCAACATAGTATTAGTTGATTAAAAATAATAATAACAATAATAAGTCACATGATCCTTCTTCTTTCTATTTTTCCAACCCTCGAGGACATCATACAAATCTTCATCAAACTTTGCAACTTTTTCATGGAAGAGATGGCTTGACCAAAAAAAAACCAATAAAAAGGTTTAATGAGAAAAAAATTACTCCGCATCATTTTTTTCTATTTTTTTAACATAGAGATACTGCAAAGTAAAGGTATAGAGAGCTACTAGTACAGCCCAAGAAAGGGACTAGTCCTTCCGCCGAAAAGAAAGCTATATTATGGCATGACTTGTCGACTTTGATCCATCGGGTGATGTCTAAAGCCTAATCAACCAAGATGAAGTATTGTACTGTACTCGAACTTATCTCTTTTTAGTCTCACAGATTTTTTAGTCTCACAGATTTCGAACTACGACACAGTATGAGGCGTTAATTATCAGAGTTACGAAGAAATTTTTGATTGTTAGAATTTTTTATTTAATATGAGTACCCAAAAAAAAGTGAAAAGAAAAGAAAAAATAGTCCGCCCCGTCGGTTCGGACGTTGCTTGGCAACATTTTCCAACCCTGATGACGCGATGGTAACATGCACAAATGTTCGTCAAACTTTGCGGCCTTGCGTGCACCAATCAGACGGTGAGGTTGACAAAGCTTCCTCGAAACAACACCCGAGTAATCTTTCCAATCCACGCCCATCTTCTTCTTTGCCGCTATAAAAAATGGGAGAAGATCGGGCAGAGCTAACTGCAATGTAACTGCCGAAATATTCTGGAATTGGAATTTAGCTTCTTTACCATTCGTCTCTAAAGAAACCTTCAATGGAAGCCCCACTACTCGACGTGCCCGAGCCGAACGGAGTTCGAAGGGTCCTGAGCCAAGTGGGGTTCATGATGATGGTGGCCTCCGCGGCGCACACCGTCCGAGACTCCACCGATCCCTCCGTCTCCAAGGTGCACATCTTCGCGGTCTACACCCTGGGGTTGCTCGGCTTGTGGCTCCTCTTGCTTTCTATGGGCAGCCTCCGAGCCCCGGCCGAGGCGGCGGCGTCTGAGCTAGTGTTCCTGAGCCGAGTGGGGTTCATGATGATGGTGGCCTCCGTGCCGCACACCGTCCGAGACTCCAACGATCCTTCCGTCTCCAAGGTGCACATCTTCGCGGTCTACACCCTGGGGGTGCTCGGCTTGGGGCTCCTCTTGCTCTCTATGGGCCGCCTCCGAGCCCTGGCCGAGGCGGCGGCGCCTAAGGCAGTGCTCCTGAGCCGAGTGGGGTTCATGATGATGGTGGCCTCCGCGGCGCCAACCGTCCGATACCTCAACGATCCCTCCTCCAAGGTGCACCTCTTCGCGGTCTACACCCTGGGGGTGCTTGGCTCGTGGCTCCTCTTGCTCTCTGTACGCCGCCCACAAGCCGCGGCCGAGGCGGCGGCGCCTTAGGCAACGTTGGCGCAGGTACTGTCTTCGGTGGCTCTCACTAGCCTCCTTCCCTAGTTGGACCTCACCTCTCCTCTATCTGGAATATAGCTGGAATTCAGCACTGCCGCCGGAACACAAGAATCTCGCTGTAGCACTACTGGGTTCCAGCTATAGTCTGCAGAATATATGGATTCGTATCGCTCCAGAAAAGCTAATGAAAGGTCTTTTACAACAAAAAAAAAAGGCTAATAAAAGGTCATTTGCGTCGGATGATTTGAATTATTCCGTGCAAGTACTCAATCCAAAAAATTCCAGAGCTTCCAAGTACTCTACTCCACTTTCCCATGACTTTTCTCATATAAATTATTTATTTCATTTGGCTAAAAATATGATCACCCTATTATACCACATAATCACCTGCATGGCGACACTAATACCAGCAAAATTTTTAGATGCTAGAAATTATGCCGAATTACCGGAAAACAACATTAAATGACACATGAAAATCTAAAAAATCTAATTGGAAATTTTGGAACTATAAAAATCATTTAAAAGCATTACGATCATGGTCTAGCTCGACCACAATTCAATCCAATTTGGATTTGACCTTTGAGTTCGTGATACCCACAACAGAACCCATCATCAAAGATGGCGGTCGGAGTTTTTTGACGTAATTCCTGGACTCTAGCTTCTTTATCAGTGAATTTGATGATGCTCAAGTGCGATCGGGATCGTCTAATATTACAAGATCCCATCCCGGCGAGTAGTCATGCTCGACCCATGTATCAATTCGTTGTTTGAAGACATACGGTTGCAAAGAAATTTATATGCAGTCACCAAATGAGCCAGCATAAGATGACAAGTTACCACCAAATGAGCCAGCATAGAAACACAAACAGGATGGTAGGCAAGTTACCGCCATTACCGTAGGAACCTCACTAATTCTTATCATAGGCACAAGATGACTTCTAAATCTGGAACCAGCATAATCCGGCAACAGGGATTTTATTCTGGAAGTTTCTATAACAAGAAACAGAAAACATCAAATGACTGCCTGAAGCAAGATTTCACTCAAAAAGTTTCTCCCCAAGCGAAGCATGATACGGCACGTGTTTTCTATCTGCTCAAAGTTGTCCAAAATGATACACATATTCTAGATAAATCTTCGCACAAAAAAATTACGAAGTTCTCTGAAATATGAGCAGCAAACACATCACACGACCTGAAAATATGCCCATTGATGTACATCTTGATGAGAGATCAGTTTTTAACTTTCAATTTAAGCTGGTATCGGTTACATCATGAGTCTTGTCCATGCAACTCGCATCACTGTTCAATGCATTCGAGACACATGGGATGCGCAACAACATTAAGAACGAAGAATTACAAGAGTAACAGGAGAACAACAAACAAGATCTTGGTGCATGAAGACCGGGCAATGGTAGTTAGCAGGTGTAGAAGACTGTAACATTGCAAAGGTTGCTCAACTCAACGGCCGTAAGGCAGCGAGAATGGCATGGGGAACTGTTGACTTACTTGACCATGGTACTGCATCATCTGTGTACCCGTACCTGGAGGCATGGCCCTCTGGTGGCTTCCTTGACCAGGCAATGGCAATTGCATCATCTCAGGACTCATGCCTGGCGGCATGGCCCCTTGTTGGCTGCCTTGGCCAAGCAGTGGCACCATCTGATGACTCATGCCTGGCGGCGGCAGCCCCAGCTGGCTTCCTCGACCTGGTAAGGGCACCATCTGAGGACCTACACCTGAAGGGACAGCCCCATGATGCACATACATTTGATTCTGCGGTTGGACAGGTAAAGGTGATACTTTGCCAGTTCCTGTATCCCAGCTTGCTGCAGGCTGAGGTTCCATTATTGCATTTGAAGGTAGATATGGACCACTGTTGTATGGAGGTGTCCCGCCAAGCATTTGAACTGGCTGAGGACCAAGAATCGAGGGCTGCTGGTTCAACAAGGCAGCGTTCCCTCCAGTGTAGTCTCTGCCTCGATCATTGTTAATCTGAATCAAAATAAGTCCATCCTATGTATTAATATGTTTTCCTTTCAGCAAGAGCCATTTTACATGCCACAGAAATCTCTAATTGACATTTTAAAGAGGTTGAAATTTATCTTGACTCTAAAGTCAAGCATTAAAAAAATATGTTAAGGATATCATCACCAGCTTAATACTTGGTGCGATTGCAAAAAATATCAAATCATGAGTTTCATGAAATAATGCTAGACATGTAATAAATCCTCACCATGCATTTCATAGGTTTACTGCACAATAACCTCAATATAAACACTACTCTGCAACATTAGCAGATGGATATATATACAGATACAGAGTAAGCAGGGAAGATTTATTAAAGAACGCAACCATATATTTGGCAACCACAATCTAAGATGGTCCACCAGTAATTAATAGTCTACTGCAAAATTACCTAGTATGCTCTTAGATTTAGATGCAACTCCAAGTAATCTTTAAGGGAACTGAATGTCAGTTAATATCAAACCTTATAGGGGGGAGGACACTAGGAATACCTTTGGCACGATAGCAAACATGAACCATGGACCTGTATAACAGTCTCAACATGCACGTATCTGCTTTTGGGTTCATACTTCATGCATGACTACATGCACAGTTTGTGCACGCACAAACATGTATGCATGCATGCTTGCATGTACACACATATATGTAAACATGTCAAATACCTAAATATTCCTCAAAAGTACAATGAAGCACAGCAACCAAACTACTTTGTGCACCGATACATTACCCTATACATAATATTGGAGACTGGAAGACACTATGCTAACCCCACATACCAGCTAGAGATGCAACAATTTCCCTAATGTCTAACCTGTCAGTTCATAAATGCTGACAGGTTATTGCTCCTGTAATTTCAACTTATGTCCAACGTAACACTGGTAAATTTTATGCAGTGGAAAGAATATTGGGATGGTTTCTCACGCCAATAGGATTAGGTTTGCAAGTAACTGCTTCTTTACTCCACCATACTGCTAGAAGCTATAAAGACAATTCAACAATCTTAGAGCTACAATTGCATACTGATTCAATTTTACCTTTACATTTAGATCGGTATGGCGTGAATATGTCAGATGAAGCTTGCAAAAACCTCCCTCATAGATACAGTGTCCTTCAAGGGCTTCCCTGGCAATCCTAGCAGTTTGAATGTCTGCAGTGAAAGCATAAAACTAATAAATGACATCAAAAGAACCGCTCACATTGATCATCATGCACACATATTAACGAAATATTTTCAAGTAACACTTAAATTCCATATATAAATAAAAGAGGGAAAGGAATAATTATAACAACACAAAACTAAAAGGCAATCCCTCTAATCACAAAACCTGTTAGTTTGGCAACAAGAAACAGTAATGTAGTCAGTATTTGGAAAAAAAGAAGTTATCATATATTTGAAACAAAATAAGTGATTGCGAACAGCTAAGCAAGATTAACAGGAAAAAAGTAAAATTATTCTGAAGCAAAAGGGTCTAGTTATTCAGGATGCACCTTAATTTATAAGATAAGATGAAACCAAAAAACAGATGGGATGAAAAACCACCATTCAAAGACTGCAGAGTTTTCAGCTTCTGGATAAGCTCAAATGCTGGGAGCTCTTGCGAAGCCTAGATGTTGTACCAACAGATTAGCAACCTCTCGAGAAGCATGAATAACTTATTAAACAATAACATTCGTTTGTTGCGAAACATAATGAAAGAAGGAAAATGTTACTAATCGCACAGTTCTTCAGGCCCAAATGAACTTTGCCGCATATGATAGATTAGGAGCACTTAAAACAACTGAAAAAAAAGCCATTTGAGAATAACTACAGCCATTCATACTTGGTGCATTGATTTGAGGTCTCAGCCAGCAAATTAAATGAGTCATGCTAATAATTGACACTGAAATGTTCCGGCTAATAAATCTAGTTGCCAAATATTGGGATGTTATTCACCATAGACAGCCAGGTCACTTCTAATGTTATCAACCAAGCATATGTTATTTTCACTTCCTGATGATACTCTAGAAAATCAAGGAGATAGCATTTTAGTTCAACTAGGGGAGATTTCCTGATATTGCAGAATTAACTGTGTAACCAATGATGATCCTATTATAGCCACATTGTGGGGAGATATTATTTACATAAAATTGTCATTAATTAATCAACATGCAAACAGAATATAATGTACTGAAATGCAACTTTCCTTGCATGCTTGCAAGAGAATAGAAAGAAGGCCCTCATGGAAAGCTGGCAAGAATAACTCTATAAGGAACACATTGAAGGTCATGGTTTAAAAGATTACCTACACAGCAAAGAACACTAGTCTATGTAGTGACTCTAAAATACATTCTCAATGATATCCTACAGAACACAAAACATCAGAGGTTATGTCAGAGTTGCTTTTTGATATTTACCAGGGTACTGAATTAGGGCCTGCAATCCAGCATTCTTCTCAAAAACAGCAATCTTTTGAACAGTACCAAATGCAGAAAAGACCTGTCAAAGAAAAGAAAAACAAAAATTAGTGGGAGTTGCATTTCAACATTCTTAATTTGATTAACTGATGGAAGGGCATGTTACCATGTGAAGAACATCAATGGTAATAGCATACTGCATATTTTCAACCGATGCAAGAAGAACATTGCTCTCTGGTTCTTGCTTCTTACCATCCTGATCAATACCAAGCTGCACAAATGATGGAGAAATTACAAGAACAATATATGGTATCAATCATGGGGTCAATAAATGATAAATAAATCACCTACTGTCAGTTGACTTGCCTGTCCACTACCATCAATAGCTGATGGAGCAACTGGAAGATAAGGATTTGTGTAGTCCCTGATGAAAATGGTACCAGTAACCAGAGACTCATTCACATGGTACAAGAGTAAAAAGGGAAACATACTAAAATCCATATAGTACAAGAGTTTAAAGGAGGGAGAGGGAGATCGCTCTGTGACTATGTGTGCATTTATTTGCTGATTCCTAGGAAAAAAGGAGAAATATAGGAAAAGAAATCTAATATTTCCAAACGCATGCAGAATTTATGGTATAAAATGTTGATTGAATAATTTTGCATGAAACCTACAGCTTGACTGGTCAAAAAAAGGAAAAAAATACAATGTTAATGGAATTGCATAACCAAAATTATGGTTTCAGAATTACACTTTTTGTATAAACCAGCATTTTAATAGTGAAATTATAGGAAGATACCGAACTGAAAATATGTGTCACACAACCTTATATAGCACTAATATGAAGCACACTTATCTCTACATAGCTACCTAAATAGTTCAATATAGGAATGGTGATTAGAAGTACACAGAGTGTATTTTTGTATGTCCATGTTCAAAAAAGATATGACAAAAAAATGTTTTAAAATCAGCAATAGAAATTCAAAATATCACTACTCCAATGATGTCTCAATATCGGCACATACTGGCTAAAGTTGCCAATATAAATCTGAACCTCAAATACATGCAACAGGCAAATACAAAATGAGATATGATATTTCATATACCAAAACGCATGCAGGACTTGAGCTACAGATTAAGTCATCTCAGCATTGACTTACCATGGAGAGAAAAGAGAATTTGATATATTTTAAGGAACTGAATAAATATCTGATTTATTGATTTCTGAATTGGAGATGCTTCAAAATCAACATCAAGTTGAAATCTTCTCACATGTTGACATAAGGGAAAAAAAAAAAATGGAATCCTAACACAAAATCTAGCCAATCTGGCTCATAGAGGTACTTCAAAGCCTTGCTCGAACAAGTTTGTGCAAAATTTTCTTAAAAGTTCTCTCAAAGAATCAATAAGGTGTTTTCATCCAAAAAAAAAAAAGAATCAGTAAGGTGTTAATTTTGGTTACCTGCTCCTGTGGCTCTGAAACTTGACATTCAAATCTGTATGTGCAGAAAAAGTTATCCTCAGGGTACAAGGCCCAACATGTTCTTGAAGCAAGTATCTGCACACACAAGCATAAGGACAAATTCATTTTGCTTTTTTATCCAGGCAAGCTTACAAAGAGGCATATATAATTGCCTATTATACCTAGGAATACTCCTACCATCCAGGGCATTTTTTGCTGTAGATGCAGTTTCAGAATCAGAAAATTGAACTAGTGCCTATAGACAAGAAAATACATATATTACAACATAAACAAAATGGTCTAATATACTCATGGATTTGGATAGGCCAGATATAATACCTGGAAACCAGCGGTTTTCTCAAAAGTAGCAATCTTATGAACAAATCCAAAAGCTGAGAAGACCTACAATGCCATATTTTTAAATTATCAAAAGGATTCAGTATACAACCTTGTAAAAGGTTAAAAAAAGATGTTTCTTTCCTTAACTTCACAAAAAGGGTCAGCACATATTTGCAGAAAAAATGGGTTGTGCAAAGTGCAAAACTTAATATATATAGATATTAGCATGGAAGTGCAAACCAAAGCAGCACATCAATGGAAGAGAGAAGATAAAAAAATAAGCATAAGAATGCCTTAAAAGAGTGATGAGTATAGAACATGCACACACACAAAAAAAGAATGCCCTGACCAGCTGATGCCCCCCCCAAAAAAAGAGGATCTGGCATGTTTCTTCACAACTTGTGGTTGGAGACTCATAACTGATCTTGTTGTTTGTTCCTGATGTCATAGATCTTTTTGATTGTGGATGGCCTGGCAGCAACAAGCCGCATACAATAATCAAATAAATACAACCAACTTCTTTTAAGAAGTGGAGAAAAGATACTAGAAAAGTTTACGAGCATAGTTTTTATGTGGAATGGAGATGTAAGAAAACCTTTGAAACGCACATAATAAGGATATAGGAACTTCAAGAAGCTAGATCAAGCTCCTTCAGTGGTACGAGGTTTTCCTTTAACTGAGAGTCAATTCCTCAAGTCAGACATTTCAATATACACCAATATACAGATCAGATCCCAGCACAGATTATATTGTTGCTTTTTTTTCCTTTTGCTTTTGGAGAAATAAGATACTCTTGTTATATCAATTTCCATCCTAGTGTTATTTGGTCATAGTTTCCAACAAACATCTGCTGAACAATTTTACAACTCTTTGTTCTTCATCCAGTTCTTCATGGTGCTTGCTTAACTCAGTAGAAATATCCACATATAACCAACATATCTCTGACCATAGACGGCAGAACAACCAAAACATTAAACTTATTCCTTACTTCACATCAGGTGTACCCTAGGGGCGTTATGCCTACGCATATCAACATGTTAGGTGATACACTTGCCATTTTTCAATGTCGAAATTCAGTTGACCAAATGAAATAATTCAGTCCTGCATGTGCCTTGGAGCCAACTAATCTTCAGATTTTCTTGCCTTCCACTCACACCGCTAATGATAGAATATTTTCATGATTTGATATTTTGTCATGTTATCTTGTGCAATTGATAGACCTAACATATAGAAACCTGCTAAAAAGGAATAGAAAGAGATCTCAGAGCTTGCTTCATATTCTTGGCAATTCAAATTTGATTTAGTTTTCATGCACTAAAGAGCTTCAAAATCAAAACTGATGCGGGATTTGCACCCCGTCACCAGCATAGTCCCCACCAATCCGAGCAGCGGAAGGAAAGCGTCCCCCAGAAGGTATTGTCCGCTTTGGGTGGCGTTTTAGGCCCGCCTCACGGTT
>JAOXJJ010000725.1:2870364-2902163 GCA_025769935.1 Phoenix roebelenii | reverse complement strand
ATATTATATTAAATTATTATGCTATAGTATACAATATTATATTACTATATTATAATAATATTATATTATGTATTTATGTATTAAAATATATTATATTTTATTATACTCTATTGTATAATACTATGTAATATTCTTCATTATCAAAAATATTTTCTCACTCTATTTATTAAATATATATTAAAGTTTTATAATATTTTAAAAATTTAATTATCAAAGAACTTTTTATAACAGGTAACTTTTAAAAATTCTACTGTTAACCGGTCCTCGGAAATTTGGTCCAACCCATCAAGCATCCATCACTTGGCCCAGCTCACATACTCCGGGCCGTGGACGCAGAAGCACCCGCAATCATCCATCCACTCTCAGGTCAACACCACCCTCGGCGATGCCGCCCAGGAGGCGAGACCGCCGGAATCACCCGCCTCCAGATCGCGCGTCCGGTTCCGACCGGCCGGGACGAGATTCTCGAACCGAAAGCCCCGCCGCCTCTACTCGCCGGTTCCCCTCCTCCACTCCCCTCCTCGTCTTCTCCCTCGCCTTCTTCTTGGTCGCGGGGTCCCTCGCGGTGTACCGCGGCAACCGCCGCTCGCCGGAGGCTGCCGCGTCGCCGGATCTCTCCGTCTACGAGCGGGGCCTAGTCAAGCGCGACGTCTCCTTCGAAGAAATCCTCACCGTAATCTCACAAACCCTTCCCCTCTTTTGGCCATCGCTCTCCCCTCATTCTTTCCCCATTATTTGCTAATGGTTTGATCTATTTCAGGAGCATGGAAGGGTTTCCGAGAACAAGTCTGGCCGCCACTTCCCGAATCCCGTGCTCGCATACATAACTCCCTGGCATGTGCTTCGCCCCCATCTCAGCTGGTTATTATTGTTGCTGTTGTTGTTTTCGTCTTGAAGCCGTGTTATATTTTAGAATACAAAAGTAGAAATAATCTATAAATATTTCATCTCTTTTTCCACTTATAGTGGTTAACCATCGAATGTCTTGTTACTCTCGAGTTTGTTTATCATCTTCTTGATTGCTATATAAGGTTAGATCAACATTTGTTATTCTTAATTTCGTACAATGCTGCAATCTTTTCGCTGTTCTTCTTTCACAATTCAGTAATGTTATTTTGCGGTCCTGTTACCCTCCTGTTTGTTGATCATCTTCTTGATTGCTATAGAAGGTTAGATCAATGTTTGTTATTCTTAATTTCATATAATGCTGCAATCTTTTTGTAGTTCCTATTTCACCACTCAGTAATGTTATTTTACGTCTACCTTATACAAATCATAATGAAAATGTTTACGATTGTGCTTTAAAGTCTTGTTGAGCTCAACCTTTTACTTTCTGATTGGTTCGTAAAGTTTTAATATGACCATTTCATCATCATTTCTTACTAATTCTGCTATCCTCGTTGGTTCATCTTCTTGTGTAACACTGATTCCTATGTGACTGAAGTTTCCATTGGGTTCAACAATATCGATAAATTATTTTCCTTGACATAAATGGGTTAGTTCATGCTTTTTAGGATTTTGTACCCATGTGATGACAACTTGATTGTTTGATTGGAATCTAATTTAATGTTTTGGTTTTTGTCTATAGAAACAAGGAACCTACATATAATATGTTTAAAGTGTGATCCAAGAAAATCTCATAGTTATCTATTGGATTTTGGTTATGGATAATAAGAGTTCCAAGTTAAAAACCTGATATAACTCCTTCAACTGCCACCCTCTTGTTACTGCCCAACCTAGATTCCCCTTCATCTTGCAACTCATACCATCTCCCCTTCTTCCAGCCTACATTGACTGGCCCTGTAAAACCCTTAATCCCTGTCTGATCTTCACCTTGATCACAATTGGAGCCCAACCTCACCCTCAACCCTACTATCGTGCAGCTCATCCTGGAAAGCACAACCACCTTTTATATAATGACTCCTGCAAATACTATTATAAAATTACCGGGTCATTTTTTTGCCATTTCTTTTTTTTTTATCACTTTGAATACATTGTTTACTAATATTCAAATAAAATGATAAAAAAGTGCTTCCAAATGCATTACTTTATTTTTATATTTATTCTATATGTGTTATTACTGGTTTTTGGTGATGGCACTAAAGCTAGGGTTGTCATAATGATACCTTCAAATTTTGCTTTCCAGACCGTGTATGCCTTCCTTTAAGATATCCCTAGAAACGTTGTCTCTGTTTTGAGACATGTATCATGCTTGATTTCTTTGCTTACTCGGAGGGAAAATGTGCAATGCAGGAATTCCAGAGGCTATGAAATGGCAAAGCTGTTCAATTCTAAGCTCACACATCTATCGCCTGTCTGGTATGAGCTGAAGAGGTATAATTAATCTAGTGAAGTAACCAGCTGTGTGTCATGTTTAGGTTTTCTTTTTTCTTTTTTTTTTTTTGTAATGCTTCAATCAATATGCCTATTGTCAGTGAAGGAAAGAAACTAGTTCTTGAAGGACGGCATAATGCTGACATCAAATGGATTTCCGAAGTTCAAATGAATGGACATTCTCTGGTACATCATAAACCTGAGCTTCTCATGCCAAACTTATGCTTTGTGCTCAATGCTTGCTATCAATTTTTTACGAGACCTTTAATTATTATTTTCTTTTTCTCGTACACTTTTCAGTTGCCAGCAGCATTTCTTATAATATTGCTAACAAACATACAGATATGTTGTAGAACTAGCTTTTTTCCCCTAGAACTTGTCGCTATTTGTTCAGATATCACAGTAATCAATCCATTTATTTTATGCTTTCCTCTAAAAATCACAGAAAGCTATGCAACCTTGGTAATTTTACCGGGTTGACATGGCGGCATATTAATGTTGACATGTTTCCATGCTCATCCTGTATAAATATTTCTACAAGCTTCCGGAATTCTTCATTCAAGATTCCAGGAAAGTTACCTAGAACCAACTTTCCTTTTTTCTCGGGCTACACCATACCTAATAGATCACTAATATATAAACATAATCATGCTTAAAAATATATGAAATGCTGTTAAGAGGTGTAGATGTCCTTTGATTTGTGGTCTAAAATCTACATATTGATGCACCAGTTATGTTTATAAGATTTCTATCCCTTTGAGTAATTTACGTCATTTTCTTGGTTCATCCATAACAAACAATTAGCAGACCATGTGTGATTCATGTCTTGGTCTCTACTATTTGATTTTTGTATGAAAGATGTTAACACTTAGTTTTCTTCATAATAGGGATTATTCATCTACTAACTGATGACCAGGGGACTACTCTTCTTCTTGCACTACTGATATTGCTGACCTGAATCTGAAAAGAAAATGTCTATATATCAAAAGCATTAGCAGACTTGTGCTGAATATTATGTTTTAGAACTTAAAGATGACACATATTAGGATCCAACATTGCACTAGCACTAATTACCATGCAAAATAAATTTCATGTAATGGTTGTATATATGATTGTTTAATAGGTTTTACCTAGAGTTGTTCTAGAAGCATTTCCTGCAGAGCTGCTCCTGAAGAAGAAGCAGTGGACTAAGGCAATTGATGTCATAATAATGGAGTGCAAGTAAGTGCTTCATTTTAAACAAGCGTCCTTGTTATCATCTTTTTCTACAACACTATTCATGGAATTGTTAAGTTTAACTTCTACTTGTCAGTGAATAGGGAAATGGGGTATGACGGTATTGTGCTAGAATCCTGGTCAAGATGGGCAGCTTATGGTGTACTGAATGATCTGGACATGCGTAGTATGGTAATTTCCAACTTGGTTATGCTTGATAAGATGATTATTTGAATTGCTGGCTTTGTACCTAACAATAATTGCAATGTGATTATTCCATATCTTTGGTGACTCTTAATTTCTTCATTGACATGTAGGCTTCTATAATAGGTTTTCCACTTAATATTACAGAGTTAAGGAATGACATCTAGACATACATTTCTCATTCCTCATCAAATTTATAATTGCCCTTTCTCTCTCATCAAATCTATAATTTCCCATTCTACTGGTGTTGCAAGGACTCTCATTGTTGGACCACATCCTATCCTGGATGCTTTGTCATCATGGGAAGATATCATGACGACTTTAGAATGTGCTGTTAACTCTTTTTGTTTCTAAGCCGTTTCAAATTTGTAAAATGCTAAAAATATATTATAGCACTTCTCTTAGTTATTAAACCTATAAATTTCCCTATGTTTTTAATAAAATAACTTTTTTGTTATCTGTTTTAAAAATAATGTACTATTTGAAAATCTTCATGCTAATTGCACTAATAATTCATAGAATGTGAAGCTCCCAGCTGATAAATATTAGTATGCATTTTGTGAGGATTAGTGAGAGCATATGTTTAATCGCATATCGACTATGCACTGGATAGATCTTAGGTACTTATACATGGTCAAAGAACCAAATAATACATTTTAGTTAGTTTTTTTGGATGAGATGAGGTCCTGAGTTGTTACAAATAGTATCAGAGCCAACCTAGTCCATAGCTCATGTGGACTCGAGGGTATTGCAGCGCAGGCTTATTTGGATTGACCACAAGCTGATCATGATGTTTATAATTGAATTTAAATAGATTTGGACCCTTAGCCTGCTGAGGATGCTAGGGCTTAAATAGGAAGAATATGTGAGGACCCGTGCAAGTGCGTTTAATTCTATATCGGCTACTCATTGGGTAGATATTGTGTACTTATATAGGGCCAAAGAATCCAAATAACATCTTTCGGCTAGCCTTTTTGGGTGTGGTCTTGGGTTGTTACACATTTTTAGTATTTTTCTATGAGATTTGAAATGTTTGCACTTAGACTAGCATCAGCTACTGTAGCATGGACTATCTTTACGCCACATGCAATTATCTTGTTTTACTTCTAGTTTAAGCATCATATAAACAATATTTCTTCTTCCCTGGTGCAACCTAGGCACTACAATTCATCAAGCAGCTGGGAGAAGCTTTGCATTCAGTGAGCTCAATGACAGATGCTGCTCGCCATTTGGAATTGATTTATGTCATTTCCCCTCCTCATTCAGAAAAGCTTGGTGAATATGATTTTGGGCCACAAGATCTTCATCAGCTTAGTGATGCCATAGATGGTTTCTCTCTCATGACTTATGATTTCTCAGGGCCTCATCGTCCTGGTCCAAATGCTCCCTTAAACTGGATACGTTCTACACTGCATATGCTTCTTGATGATTCTAACTCTGGTGCTCATGGCCATGCTCGCAAATTCTTCCTAGGCATCAATTTTTATGGGAATGATTTCATTCTCTCAGAAGGTATGTGTGCAGTGTAGAATTGATTTCTAACAGTAGGTGATGGATGTCTTTCAGAGTGTTGCTTTTGTGTGTTTAGCCAGATCATAGCATGTTCTGTTTCTGATAAATTTTAAGGCCCCATTTGCAGGGCTGCAAATGAGCAAAGCTGTTCATGAACAACTCAGGCACAGCACAGTAAGGGCTCATCTGAGCCTGGTTTGGCTAGGGAACGAACTGAACTCAGTTATTTTAAAGCTTGTTTCAGAATGGCCAAACTTGAATATGTTAGTTTGGCAAAAATGAGTGGGGTCTCCACTCGGCTTGATAAGAAGTTTGTTCAAGCTTGGTTACCCCTTTCTTTTAACAAGACGGCCAGAGCAGAGCCAAGCTTGAAAACATGCTGTCAAGCTCAGCTTGAGCTTGATTATTCCTTTTGTGCTATGACACGAGCTAGAGCAGCTTGGTACTCATCTCTGGTCAACTTCTTTGCAGGCCTACCCATTTGGTTAGGAAGTATTTGTGATCAGATTGAGAGGGATTTGAGAAATTGAGGTGGAAAAAGGAAGTTTAAACTGAAATTATATTCTGCTTTTTTAATAGAATATTTTTTTATCCAGTAAGTGAGAGACTGCGAGGTGATCACCCAAAAATTCTTTGATCCTCCCCCGCCTCATCCCGGTTTACCCTGCAATTGGCGAAAGCCTAAATGTTTTGATTACACAATGAACACGGCTGTGATTCTGAGCGTCTTCCACCATCCATCATCAATCATTCACCAGTCTTACAGCAGGCGGAATGATAACCTGACCAAATGTCTAATCCAGCTTTAGCTGAGATTTTTTGCATAGGTAAGATAGTTATTTACTCATTGTAGACATTTCAAGAGAGTAAATTGGCAATACGTGCGTCATATCAGTAACATATGCACAGAATCTAAATATATTTCAAGAAGGTATACTTTCTGCTGGATCCTTCAGTGTTTTAAAGCATGCAGGGCCACTTGTTCTATAGGTTTATGTGGAAGTTAATTATGAATTCTGGAGTGAAATTGTGACGTTCGGAATAGAATACCACATTGGATTTATGCTATGTCTTAGACACCATCTTGTCTTGTTTCATTGTGAAATGAAAAATTTTCATCCCATCACATTATAAATGAATCTATCATACTTGCAATGGATGCTTATCATTGTGATTTGTCTTGTAGGTTTAGGGGGTGGAGCTATCACTGGAAGGGAGTACATTTCATTGCTGGAGAAGCACAAACCTGTGCTTCGGTGGGATGACAAAAGCGCTGAGCATTTTTTCATCTATTCACATAACACTGTGAGGCATGCTGTATTTTACCCATCGTTGATGTCGATTTCTGTGCGGCTGGATGAAGCTCAAGACTGGGGTGCTGGCCTTTCAATTTGGGAAATTGGACAAGGCTTAGATTACTTTTTTGATCTTCTCTAGCCTCAACTGATAGTGGAGGTTGCAATGTGCTAATGTAAAAGGAGTACTAATTTTCTGTTTTCTGAAGGGTCGAGCTGTTTATGCCCTAGTTGAATTCATGTCCATGAGAGATTATCGCAATTGTTTAAATCATCTGTAAGTGAAGCAGTGCCCTGCCTTTTAACAATGAGATGATATGCAATCATTCAGTTTTCATTTTGCTATAATATTTTTCTAGCATTTTGATTAGTTGTTCCTAGATCTTGCGGGAGGTATCAACCTATCATCTTTAGCATCGTTTCAACCCTTGCCAACCATTTTTCTGTACTGAAGTGATGATAGGTAGAAGACACTGCAGGACTGGCCATCTGACCCTCTTGAGCTATAGAGGCCGTTCCCCATCTCTTCTTCACCACTATGGATGGGCGAGCCTGTGCTTGACATATATGGACAAGCTTGGCCACTTTTTAGCTAAATGAGCCTCTTATCGAGCCAAGCCTGGGCTTCTAATTATTTCCACAAGTTGAAAATATTTTAGGCTGGACCTGTCAAGAGTTGAGCTGAAAAAGGGAGGTTTCTGACCTGTTTTTAAATCAAATGAGTTCAATCTCAAGTTCGAACTATTTATGAATAATTTCGATAATTTGCAGGCCCCTACAACAAGGTTTAACTTGTATCTTGCAAATCCTGGCAAGGAGATGGCTAATTGTGATGTCCATAGAAGATCAAATCCCCCTATTATATTAAAATACTGAACTGGGATTTCACCTATTGGTGAGGTCTCTTTCGCTTTTCAAATAGAGGCTCTCTTTTAACCGTTGGATGGTGTATTTCTTTACAAAATAACAATGTCGGATGGTACAGGATGTCATGTTTATCAAACACCATCTTTTCCGACACGGAAGCACAAACGATGCCGTAGTTTTCAACTCCGGTCCACCACCTTTCGCCAGAACGCCATATACCCTCTCCCAGAAACCATTTCTCTTAACATCCAACGATGCCACTGCATCAATGACCGCGAGTTAAACTCCGCCCGCCAACTAACTCTTCGACGCAATGCCCCAGCGAACCGTCCTCTCCTGGAATGCCATGATCTCCGGCTTTGCCAAGTGGGGAAGAACCGAAGAGCTCACACCACGGCCTCCGTCATACGCCGGAGCGGCATGAAGCTCAACGAGAACACCTTTTCCTCCCTTCTCTCTCTGGCTCTCTCCATTTTAGCAAAAACACGCAGTGTCTGGTCTTAAAATCTGGTCCTGGAGACTTTGAGCTGGTGGGGAGCGCTTTGCTTGACTTGTACGTGCGTGCCAGCTTTTGACTCGCTGCATGGCCGGAAATCCTTTGCTGTGGAGTTTGATGCTGGCTGGCTTCGTGAGGTGCAAATGATGCTATGGATTTGTTTGACAGGATGCCGAACCGCGATGTTGTTTTGTAGACGGCTCTGATATCGGGCTACTCCCGCAGCGCTGGAGAGTGTCGGTAGGCTTTGGAGCTGTTTCTCAGGATGAGAGGGAGTGGTGTGGTGGCACCGAATGAGTTCACTTAGTCTTTTGAGAGATCTCGCAAAGTCGAGACCTTTGGGATGATGATTCATGGGTGTTTGATTTGATCTGGGTTTGAAATGGATCGCTCCGTTGATGGCGCTCTTCATTTTCGTTGCAGTTGTGATGCTGCCGACCATGCCAAGAGGATGTTCGAGCAATTGGGTTCTCCGTGCTTGACCACTTCAAACGCTTTGATTGGAAGTCTTATATCAATGGATAAAATTTCAGATGCTGAGCTGGTGTTCTATCGGGTGGTTGAGCAAACTCAGTTTTATATAATTTGATGATTAAGGGCTATGCTCTTCTTCTTCTTTTTTTGCTAGAATGGATGATTCATACAATTCTGATAGGGATACATCCAAAAAAATCAAAATACAGTACATCCAAAAATGCTGTAGACAGCTCTCTCTCCCCGACCTACAAAGCACCTCTAGAGTGATTGGCTATATATGCGGCCACCGAGTCCGCAGCCCATTAGCCTCTCTGTATAAACCATGACCTCGATATCTCGAAGCAGGGAGTGACACCCATATACACCGCCTGTACATCCCTAGACCCAGCCTTAAGGGCAAATCTTTAGATGGAAGGATTGTAGATACCAAAAGCTTGTTTGAGAAAGTGCCTTGCAAAAATATAGTCGCTTTGAATACCATGATGTTAGTGTTTCAACAGAATGATGAGTTTGAGGAACGCACGAAACTACTTGAAAGTGTAAAGGAGGAAGGATAGCCATACCATGGAACGTGCGCGCGCGCGCACAGATATATTCTCTTATAGAAAACACACACGCACACATATATTCTCTTACAGAAAATGGCTTTTCTTTTGTACTTATGGCCAATAGGGTCCTTGTCTCCAGCAGAAAAATTATCCTATCCATGCAGCAAGACTGCTGGTATATTTTGGGTATGCAAATTGAGCTTCCTTCTAAATGGAGAGTTTCCAGATTTATTTTCACAATATGTTCATCATAGAGTTTGGATTTTCTGCAGTGCATGGTTTGCATCATAGATACAACACCAAGAATTATATAGTCTTGGATAGTCACCAAGCCATCCATATCAGATTTTTAATGTTCTGAAGGGGACATCAGAGCTATTCATTCAGATGATCGAGTCATTAGAGCCACTCGCTCACGTTCGCACCAGGGATTGACCTCATTGTGGTTGGGAGATGATCTTGAGCCGCCAGCCTGAGTCGGGCCCCAGATTGGGTCCAATCGAGTCTACGTCATTTCTACTTTATTGCATTATTAGTTGCTTATGCTATTGCTTAAGTCAATTTGGTTAGTTGTTGATTCAAATGATTATATCAATTGAACAATGTAAGACCTAATTATAAAGGTCCAATTTTGGGTGTGATCAATTGGTTTAATGGTCCAATGTTAGTAAGGTTTAATTTGGTATATAATCGAGTAATTGATTTGATGTAAGGCCTATTTAAAGGCCAACCCTCTCAAGAATTAGAGCATTGAAGAATTGAATAAAATTAGCCTCCCTTTCTTCTTCTTCCTCCTCTTTTCTTCTTCCTCTTCTTTTCTTATTCCTCTTTCTTTCCTATTCTCCCTATAGTGGTCCTCTATCAGCTTGGTATTAGAGCCGGCCAGCTTTGCCTCTGTTGCCAAAGCCCCAGGATCCGATGTATGGACGGACCACCCCCGATCCCTTTTTCCCACTTGCCGCATGAAATTCTTGTTGGAACTATAGCACGACGGACTCTGAAACGCATTGAGGGTCGTCGCGCAATGCGCACTACAAAGAGAAAGGAAAATCTGATTTTTCTGTTCTCTTCTCTCTCTCGATTTTCACCAGAAAAACAAAAGGGATAGCCCCTTTTCGGCAGTTCCTCCCTGCCAACCATCAAGCCCCCATCCATCTTCTCCGCTCGCCACCAGCAACGCCTCCCTCTGCCAGCAATGCCGCGTGCTGATTCGGAGGAGCAGAACCCTTCTAGGTTCATGGCCGACACCTTCTCCATGCGGCCACCACTATCGAGAGCATCGCCGCTGAGAGTTCCAACCGCACGGTCCATGGTCGGTTGGAGAAGACCTCCTCGAGCCACCGGCTGCCGCCTGTCGCGGCAGACCACAGAACCGCGGCCGAGATCACTGCCCTGCAGCCGCTGCCGTGACATTTGGAGCGTTCTCCCAAACCCATCGGGAGGTTGAAGAAAATCAGATTATTAGGTAAGTGCCAAACATATTAACCCACAACCCGGTAGCCCGGATGCGGAAAAAAACTCTGCACGTAACCGCATGTGTCGTCTAAAAAAAAGAGGCTCTGCACGTGACCACACATGCCAGCTCAAAGAAAAAAAAATGCATGTGACTTTCACATGACGGACCTGTAATGGGTATCGGAGCGGGTCAAACCTGATAAACTGGATCCTAACAGATTGGAGTTAAAAAAAACCCTACATGTTCATCTTCCTCTCCACGACTGCCCCGCCGCTGAGGCCTCCGCCGCTTCCATCGTGGTGCCTCCCCACCATTGGACTCCACCGCCCGAGCCGTCACCGCATGAGCTCCACTGCCCGAGCCATCGCCGACCGTGAAGCGCCGCTCCTCCTGGTCGCCTCCGCCTCCTCTTCCTTCCGCCGCCCTTCGCCACCTCCACGCGATCAGTCGCCGTCGCCGTTGCAACGCTCTCTGCTCCTCTTCCTTACAGCTGCCGAAGATGCCGCATCACCGCCTCGCCATGCCGCCCATTTCTTCATCACTCCCACCCCGCCGACTACCGTCGTTCCCCCACCACCCTCCACCCCCTCTTCCTCACCGCCGCCCGCCGTTCCCCCTTCTGCCGAGCACCCCCTTCTGCTCTGCCTCATTGCCCTCGACTCCCATCTCCACTCTTCCCCCACCTCTCCCTCTTCTCCATTTTCCCCAAACCATCCTCCACAGCCTCCACCCCCTCTATAGCCACCACCTTCCCCTCTAGTTCCCTTTTTCCTTCCCCACCCCCTCCGACAATCCCCACCTTGCTTCAAGGGTTTGATAGTGAATCCACTGCAGCCCCGGCCTACCCCTTTCAGGCCCAACAGGTGCGGCCCACCCAGCCCGTGCCCCGGTTAACTCACCAGCCCACCACTCCATCGACAACAGGCTGCTCACTCCTCTCAGAGCCCACTCACACAGGCCCACTACTCAACCCATCCCAACTTCCTCCTTACGGGCCCAAGCCTTCAGGCTCGCAGAGCCCATTTTCAGCAGACCCATTTTCACTACTCACACAGGCCACTACATAGCCCATTTTCAGCAGACCCAGGTCCACAGTCTTCACGTTCCTTCACGGCTTCATCTTCCATCCGAATTCAGCAATCAATCCCACTGATTTTCGGCACTGCAATTATCGTCTTCTTCATTGCTTGCGATTCTACAAGCGAAGGATTCTGGTCGCTTGCTTCATGCAAGTAATAGGTTTCTACTTCTCTTGGGCTTGTTCATTTAATTATGTTCTAGTTCTCTTGCATGATAGCCATATTCTTATAAACAAACTTTGATGTCAAAATTTAGAACAAGAATCTTTTACTTCCGAACCCATCCTATCAACCATTAAATCTTTTGTTTATTAAATTAGCACACCCTAACAATAGGACGTTCTCAACGTTCAACGATCAATTTATTTTAGGATGAGAACAACCGTAAAACTTGTTTGCAACCTATTTTCTTATCTTGATTGATTTCATACCTCAACTCAAAATAACTGACATAAACATCAGTAACATCTAGATTTTAAGTTACTTCTGTGAAAGCTTGCTGAAATCGAAAATCATATTAGGTTGCATAGGTAGGTTGTCCTACATATCTAGGATTTTATTATTGACATTGCATTTCACATCATCATCCATAGTGTCATCATTGCATGCTAACCCGTAGTGGTAAGGAGTACCAAGTCACTCAACTTAAAGTTTCCTTAGCTACCATGGATTCTGATGCTCTGAAATTTCTTATGGAACAGTTTGCTGTCATGCGAGCTGAAAATGAAGAATTCAAATAAGAGGTCCGTAAGCTAATGCAAAATATTAGGACCCCAAACCACCAATCCTTGTTGGAGCCCAGCCTAAATTTGGTTTGGCTGCACCCCCTGTAGTCCTTCCCCATCCCCCTAGGTACAAACCACCCCCTGATTACCAACACGAACTTGATGAAAGACTACCACATATCGTAAGAATAAAGACCCCTATCTTTGCCAGTTAACTCGAACCAAGCATGTATCTCAATTGGAGAGCGAGCATGGACAATTACTTTGAGTGGTATGAGATGTCCGATGATAGAAAGGTACAATTTGCCAAGATGGAGCTTATTGGACAGGCTCACTAGTACTGGCATAATGTGGAACATATGCGCAAGACCCAAAGGCTTCCTCGTATCACCACATGGAAGGATATGAAGGAGAAGTTGAATGAAAAATATGTGCCATTTTCTTACCGACAACGCCTTATGGATAGGTGGCAGAAACTAACTCAAGGGATATCAACTGTCACTGATTACATCGCATGATTTAAGGAGTTTCATATGAGGTGCGGTGTAGTAGAAGAGGAGACTATCACTCTATTTAGGTTTCGGACAGGGCTCCACGAGAAGATCCAGAAGGAACTCATCCTACGGGAGGTTACCACTCTTGGCAAAGCATACCAGTTGGCTCAAGATGTGGATAGTTTTTTAGGAACATCCGTGGTGAGGCGTATCGACCCTCGACTAATGACCCCAGGAGTTCGACCTACCCAAAACTATCTCCCACAACCCAGACCACTTTTCAATCCTCCTAATCAGCCCGGTCCTATCCAAGCACCAGCTAGGACATCCCCGATGCCTATCCCAAACCCTTCAAATGATAAAGAAAAAGAAATATTGGGTCCCAACCCTCCTTCTCGAAGCCAAACCCAATGTTTATGGTGTCAAAAGTTTGTCCACATAGCATCCCAGTGTACTGCCAAGACCTACTTGATTACTGAACCAGAAGTTGGGACCCAAGGGACTAAATATGTTGAAGAAGTCTATGAGCCAAACATCGAAAATTATGTAGAAGACTTTGGAGACGAAAAGTCAGGATTAGAATTTGTCCAGACTGAACCAAAAAGGAAGTTCACTGATCCAAGTAACCAAAATTCTAGGCTTCATGTGGTTAGGTGTACCCTTATCCAAACAAAGACCGAACAAGATTGGCATAGGACTTTCCTATTCTATACTCTCATTAAGATCAATGGAAAAACTTGTAAAATCCTTTTTGATAGCGGGAATTGCATCAACACCATTGCTTCAGGAGTTGTCTCCCGCCTCGGCCTGAAATCTACCCCTCATCCCCACCCGTATAAAGTAGCATAGGTAGATAACACATCCATTTATGTATCGAAAAGATGCCTCATCCCAATTCAATTCCTATCATATAAGGACGAAATTTGGTGTGATTGCATTCCGATGGATGTAGGTCACGTCATCTTAGGAAGACCTTGGCTTAACGATTTGGACGTTACACTTTATGGACGTTCGAATTCGTGTAGTTTCATTTTTCAGGATCGAAATATTAGACTGAACCCAATGCTTCCTAGAGAGTCCGCCCCTAAAAAGAAGAGTGCTGACCTACGTTAAAATGAACCACTTCACATCATTACTTCGTAAGAGGTAGTGAAAGATATCGAGAGCCGATCACATGTGTTTGCACTTGTGGCTCGATTTATCAGTGGGGAGTCCAATTTTGAGCACCCCGTTGCTGTAGCTCCCCTTTGGAGGAGTTTCACTCCGTCTTTCCTGATTATCTTTTGGATGCACTTCTCCCGATGCGTGATATCCAGCACGTAATTGATTTAGTTCCGGAAGCATCTCTGCCCAACCTTTCACATCATAGGCTCAACCCAAATGAACATGCTAAACTGAAACGTCAAGTGGACTAACTCCTAGCAAGAGGGTATATTCGTGGGAGCCTAAGTCCCTGCATTGTGCCTGCACTCCTCACCCCCCAGAAAGATGGCTTTTGGAGGATGTGCGTTGATAGCCATACCATCAATAAAATCACGATTAAGTATCACTTTTCCATCTCTAAGCTGGACGACCTTTTAGATTCTATGTCTGGTGCCACATTATTTTCCAAGATCGATCTTAAGAGTGGGTACAACCAGATTCAGATTCGTCTTGGGGATGAATGGAAGAGTACCTTCAAAACAAAAGATGTATTCTACGAATGGTTAGTCATGCCGTTCGGATTAACCAACGCTCTCAGTACTTTTATGAGGATGATGACTCAAATATTTCGGCCTTTCTTGAACAAATTTGTTGTTGTGTACTTTGACGACATCCTCATATACGGTCGAACTCAGGAGCTCCATCTCACACATTTAAAGTAGGTTTGTGATGTTTTTAGAAAAGAAAGCTTCTTTGCAAATTCCAAGAAGTATGCCTTTCTGACCGATCATGTTACTTTCTTAGGATTCATTGTGTCTTCTAAGGGTATCTCTGCTGATCCTGAGAAGATAAGCGCGATAATAGATTGGTCCGAGCCCAAGTCTCTATCAGAAGTACGTAGTTTTCATGGGTTGGTCACTTTCAACCGCCGCTTCATTAGAAGCATTAGTTCGATAATATCTCTTATCACTGATTGCATGAAGAAAGAAGACTTTATCTGGACAAAATTTGCATCCCAAGCATTTAACAAAATTAAGAAAAGGATGATAGAAGCTCCTGTCTTGCACCTTCTTGATTTCACGATAGTGTTTGAGGTGGCTTGTGATGCCTCTAGGATTGGCATAGGTGGTATATTAAGCCAAGAAAGTCACCTTGTCTCATCTTCAGTGAAAAGTTAAACGACAATAGGTTACGTTACTCCACCTATGATAAAAAATTCTATGCGGTAGTGCAGGTCTTGCGACATTGGCGACACTATTTGCTACCATGAGAGTGTCTTATATTCCGACCACGATGCTTTAAAATATCTCAACTTCCAAAAGAAATTGAATCATAGACACGGCCGATGGGTTGAGTTTCTCCAAGCTTATACCTTTGTCTTGAAGCAGAAAGTTGGAGTTGAGAACAAAGCTGTCGACATGCTCAATTGATGGATCTTCCTCCTATCCATGATGAGCATGGAAGTAATAGGCTTTGAAAGGATCAGGGAAAGTATGTCTCTTGTCCTGACTTTAGAGAAATATACATGACCCTGCGTGATGGAGTGGATCAAGAAAAGAATGATTTCTTTCTGCAAAATGATTATCTCTTTCGATCCAATCAATTGTGTATCCCTCGAACCTTAGTGAGATTTCTTAGTATGGGAAATACATGCTAGAGGACTTTCTGGACATTTTGGACGAGAGAAGACCATTGAAATGGTGGAGAGTCATTTTTTTTGGCCGAGTCTCAAGAGAGACAGGGCTAAAATTATCAGTCAGTGTCGTACCTGTCACTTAGCTAAACAACGAAAATAGAACATTGTTCTGTACACTCCACTACTTATTCTCGAGTGTCCATGGCAAGATGTCAGTATGGTTCCATGTTAGAATTTTCTCATACTTCCACCAGGCATGATTCTATTTTTGTGGTCGTGGACCGTGTTTCAAAAATGGCTCACTTTCTCTCCTACTCTAAGATTTCCGATGCCTCTAGAATTGCTAAACTTTATTTTGATGAAGTCGTTAGACTCAATGGCCTTTTTAAATCTATTGCATCTGACAGGGACATTAAATTCATGAGTTCCTTTTGAAAAACCCTTTGGCACTTGATGGGCACCAAACTGAAATTTTTCTCTGCCTACCATCCTTAAACCGATGGTCGGACTGAAGTTGTCAACCGTAGCCTTGGAAACCTGTTGGGATGTCTAGTAGGTGAACATGCTACGACCTGGGATTTAATGTTACCGACAGCTGAGTTTGCATATAACATTTCAGTCAACAAGTCCATAGGCATGAGTCCATTTGAAGTAGTGCATGGTTATAAACCTAGGCAGCCTATAGACCTGATTTTCATGTCTCATCAGCATAGAGTGTATGAGTCTGCACAGTCATTTGCATTGCATCTACATTCATTGTATCAAGAGATCAGCAAATACATTTACTCTAATAACTTAAAATATAAATCCCTTACTGATTCGCACAAACTTTTCAAGTGCTAAGTGTTGGAGATTATGTCATAGTAAGAATTAGGCCTGAATGACTTCCTTTGAAAACATTCAAGAAACTGCAAGCTCCTAGTGCGGGTCTGTTCAAAGTCCTAAAGAAAATTAATTCGAATACATATGCTATGGATCTTCCTGATGATCATGGGATTAGTACGACATTTAATATTGAAGATTTAGTTTTCTATAAAAAGACAGCAGTTATCCCTTCTGACCCCTTTGTTGACATATCTTCTCTGATGATAACCCTGATCCATTACCTATTGTTGAGCCGCCACCTCCAAAATTTTATGCACGCAGAGAACAAATAGAACATATATTAGATGAGCAGGTTATGTCAACCAGGAACAATGGATACCAACGTTATTTTGTTCGGAGGAAAAGCCTCTCGGAGACTGACATGACATGAATTTTCCGAACCGAGTTGCAGCACCTTGACCCTGACCTTCTAAAGCAGTACGGCAACTAGTCAGACCTGCACTTGACGGGATCGAGTTTTTCCTACCTAGGAGAAGTTGATGGGGATATCAGAGTCATTCATTCAGATGATCGAGCCATCAGAGCCACTCGCTTGCGTTCGCACCAGGAGTTGACCTCATTGTAGCTGGGTGATGATCTTGAGCCGCCAGCCTGAGTTGGGCCCTGGATTGAGTCTAATCGAGTTTGCGTCATTTCTACTTTATTGCATTATTAGTTGCTTATGTTATTGCTTGAGTCAATTTGGTTAGTTGTTGAGCCAAGTGATTAGATCAATTGATCAATGTAAGATCTAATTATAAAGGTCCAATTTTAGGTGTGTTCAATTGGTTTAATGGTCCAATGTTAGTAAGTTTTAATTTGGTATGTAATTGAGTAATTGATTTGATGTAAAATCTATATAAAGGCCACCTCTCTCAAGAATTAGGGCATTGAAGAATTGAATAAAATTAGCTTCCTTTTCTTCTTCTTCCTCCTCTTTTTCTCTCTCTTTCTTCCCTAGTCTCTGCAGTGGTCTTCCATCATGTTCGTCGAAAAAATTCGAATGGTCGCATATGGTGCCAAACAAGAGATGAGCAAGAACTGTCTATCTTTGATATAGATGATGTGGTAGCTGCAAAATATACATAGTAGAAGATTTTCACTTTTTTTTTTTTTTTCTGGTCCCTACCATTATAACTTAATTGTCCATCCCTGGATATTTGAGGTCTAGTGAATAGATTGTACACTGCACAATCTCACCGAAAATGAGAACCCCAGTTCTATCCCCCATGAAATAAATCCGGGCGGAATCCGGTTAAACGGGTTGTTCTCCGGAACCGGTTTGTACTCCGGCTAAGGGCTATTTTGGCCGACAAAATCTCTTATTAGAAAGACGGAAATGCCCACATTAGCTTTCGACAAAGACCACCTTATCCCTATTAGAAGAGATAGAACGGGCTTAGAAAAATATCGCAGGGTTTTGGTTCGCAAAACCCCCTCTGCTCCTCCTCCAGCTGCATCGCCATTCCCCAGAGGCCAATCCGAAGAACCCTTCTCCTCTCGGTAAGTTTCTCCTCCATTCTCTGATTCGGTTCATGTAAATCACTTGTAATGTGTAGCATAGCGTGAATTTTTTTTCTCAATCAAATCTATCTTTTCTGAATTCTAGCAGTCCCCATGGACCCAAGGCTGCTACTTTCCTCCCAGAGAACATCCCCTCCCAGCCCTTTCCTTCTCTTCCTCGCCCAGCCGTCCTCTTCTCAGTCATATCTCCACAAGCCCACAGTTACCCCGAGAGCCCATCTCTCCTTTCCCCTCCTTTCACCTCAAAATTCCTCCTTTTTGGGTAAAAATCTCGTCGTTCATGAGAACAAACTAGGATTAGGTCAGAAGAAGACACCTTTGCCCTTTACTCCCGTAAGAGCCGTTGTCAAGAGAAGAAAGGAGATGCCTTTTGATACTGTAATCCAACGGGACAAGAAGCTGAAGCTGGCTCTGAAGATCAGGAATATTCTTGTCAAGCAGCCTGATAGGATAATGAACCTTAGAGACCTCGGCCGATTCAGGAGAGACCTTGGTCTCACTCGGAAGCGCCGGTTCATTGCGCTCTTGAAGCGTTTTCCAGGTGTTTTCGAGATTGTGGAGGAAGGTGTCTACTCGTTGAAGTTTAGAATGACGCCCGAAGCTGAAAGGATTTATTTGGAGGAGTTGAGGTGGAGGAATGAGATGGAGCAGTTGCATGTAGTGAAGTTGAGGAAATTGCTGATGATGTCACTCAACAAGCGGATTCTTATAGAGAAGATTGCTCATTTAAAAACTGATCTTGGCCTTCCAGCGGAATTCAGGAATACGATTTGTGAAAGGTACCCACAGTACTTCAAGGTCGTGCCAACGGATCATGGCCCAGCACTGGAGCTGACTCATTGGGATCCCGAGCTAGCAGTTTCAGCAGCAGAGATGGCTGAGGAAGAGAATAGGATCAGAGAGATTGAAGAGAGAAATTTGATCATTGATAGGCCTCCCAAGTTCAAAAGGGTTAAGCTTCCAAGGGGTTTGAATGTTTCGAAGGGAGAAATGAGGAGAATTTGTCAGTTTAGAGACATGCCTTATATATCCCCTTACTCTGATTTCTCAGAGTTGAGGGCTGGTACCCCTGAGAAGGAAAAGCATGCTTGTGGGGTGGTTCATGAGATATTGAGCCTCACCCTTGAGAAGAGGACATTGGTGGATCACCTCACGCATTTTAGGGAGGAGTTTCGGTTCTCGCAACAGCTGAGGGGGATGCTGATTAGGCACCCAGATATGTTCTATGTGTCACTTAAGGGGGACAGGGATTCGGTGTTCCTCCGTGAAGCTTATCATGATTCTCAATTGATTGAGAAGGACAGGTTGTTGCTTCTGAAGGAAAAGATGCGGGCACTCGTTGCTATTCCACGATTCCCTTGGGGGGGATCACGAAAGACTGAAGTGGCTGGTAAAGATAATGTAATGGTGGAAGGAGGTGGAGAGGAAAGTGATGAGCGATTATCTGATATGGATAGTTTCTTGAATGATGAACTAGGTAGTGAATTTGATGATGATGATGATGATGATGATGATGATTGGAGTGATGAAGAGGATGATTTGCCGCCAGATTTTGATGATGGTGAAAGTCTAAGTTTTGAGGAAAGCAAATCACAATCACATAATATCTCAAAACTGACACAAGACAAAGTTCTTGTTCCCGAGTTTCCAGATGGAAGACCTAGAGAACAGTGGTGAAAGTGTCTTGGCATTTCTTTTAAACCTTATTTATGAAGATTTAAACCTTATTTATGAAGAAAAATGGCACTGATGGTCTTTTACGTTGTATTTCATTCACTGGAATCTAGAGTATGGATAATATCTTAAGTTAACTCATCATGCATTTAAGGTTTTGAATCAGATATAGAATTTCTTGGCAGCATTTTCTGTATTTTGAAGATTTCTTGATGTTGCTATTATATGTATATTTCTGGTTGGCTTATGATGCTTTCTGATGAACAGAAGTATCACTACATCTTGAACTTTTACAATTTCTGATGGTTCACCAAAATGGTGACTTGCTTGAGTTGTAATTCATGTTTATCTATTTTCTTCATGTTATCTCTCAGCAATCTCTTTCAGTCTACTTGTTTGCAATACCCATGCCTTGGACTATATGGATTTCACTAGTTTTACCATGAGTTCTACTGCTTTTGAGATAGAAGATTTTTTTGTCTAAATGCAATTGCAGTATGATAGACCGTATTTCATTTGTCGATGCCTGTATATCATGTACTGCTTTAAAAGTTAGGAAGCCATTGACTTGCGTTCACCTTTTATAATTCACCTTCATGAATGGTTTCAACTTTCTGGCAATCATTAGATAGTCTCCTCAGAGTGAACTGCTATTTTATAATATGATGGTAGGTGAAGAATCCTAAGCAGTGTATTCTTTCTTTTTTCTCCATTTTCCTTCATGGGATAAAGTAGTTTATGTTTTATCATGTAGTCAGTTTGATATTCCACATGTTTACCATCTTTGCGGGGATTTGTCTTTGATCTATGAATCAGTTAAGGAATTTATATAGCAGTGCCTCTCCTTTTCTTTGTTCTTGGTTTAAAGTGGTTTACCTTTAACAGTGTATTCCAATTGTAGTGTTTATCACTTGTTTACAACTTTAAGTGGTTTGGGATCTTTAATTTCAGTTATGTTCAACTTCCATAAAAAATATACCTCTACAAAGTTCTAGTTATGGCCAACTTTCATATGAAATAGTGGAAAAGGATTGTAGTGTTTTGAATCTTTAATCTTGTAAAACAGCATTATATTGAGCATTAATGCATGAGCATGTCTCTTTGTTAATTCAGGATGTCATATGCTGGTTGAATGCTTTGATTCAATATGAGTGACCATGTACCGCCTCAAGGCTCCATTTCAGGAATAAAATTCACTTTGGATAAAGCTTGAAAATTTGCTTCCATGGCATTTCCTGGTTTAATAGAAGCTGCAATTTTCCTATATCAAATTAGTGCAGAAAGAAAAATTCTACACTAGTCAACCTTTGATGATTTATGGATTTATCTTCTAGGCAAATTTTAGGGAGGCTAACAGCTTCTAGTTTGGTTGTTTATGGCCTAAGTAAGGAATCCAAGGTCACTAACTTATCACTATATTTTACTAATCATATATTATGATATAATGAAGTTTAGGGTTGAAACTTGAAAAGTTAATCCTTGCTTGGGTCAAAGCAAGCTTAAAGTCTTTTAGGATGATTTAGTTAGGTATTTTCTCTTCGGTTTTTTTTCTTATAAAATGCAGGTACATGATTTTTTGCACAAGAACCTTAATAGCCATTATGTGAAGATATGTGAACACATTCACGTGTGAAACACACGAACAACTATCTACTTGAAGATATTAGATAAAAATCATACAAAAAATGCAACAGTTCTGAAAATGAATGAGAATACCAGTAGCATCACTAGGCCATAGATGGTGGTAGACATCATCATGTATTCATGTGAGCAGCAGGTACTTCAGTAGACCTATGATGAACGGGATACATGAGACCGCCCTCTTCTGCAGAACCCTTCTGAAAGTTAAAAGAAAGACAATCAGCAAAACTCTTTAGGTTGTTCTCCTGAACGCAGGAATTTCAGGTACTGTTATTTTCCTGACATTGGTGCTTCATATAGTTTAGAATAGCTGACTATCCTCCGAAACATGATCGGGGAACAATCTGCACTTAAATTTTTTTTCATGGACCTAGGGTTGCTGCTAATATAAAAGACGGGACCAACAGTTATTTCAACTATTTTGAGAATGAAGATGGGCAAACCCATCAAATTTATTTCATTAAGGAACAGTTCCTTTCAACTATATCACAGTAGGATCTCCCACTTTTAAATTAGCCCTAACTCTGATGGCACTAACAAAAAATAACTTCAGTTGTATGAAGTTGTTTTCTACCATATTATGGCTGCATAATGGACAGGCGACTAAGCAATGGGAACAATATGAAAACTTGTTCGTACATTAGATTTGAGCAGAAAATGTGTTCCTTATCATCCATGTTTGTAGCTTATTAGTTAACACCTACCAGTAGTGTAAGTGTATTCCTTAAGGTGATCCATCTTGGTTGTTCTCCTTTTTTGGGCTGTAGGAAGCCGCTGTTGCTGCACTAAGCTGATGTATCTAAAGACATCAGAAAGTAGCAAGCACAGATAGCCCCACCACAACCCCACAAGCCGCAAGACTTATGGATATCGCCCATTCCTTGAGTCTGGCAAGCTGCCTTCAGTCCGTTGCTTGTTTTTGTTCTGCACTGATTGGAGCCTGTTGCATGACTTCCACAGACAGTGCCACTTGAATAAGAAAAAAAAAAAAAAAAACATGGCCGAGCGGCACCATCTAACATTTTCCTCTTGGATTTCTTTTGATAAGAGTCCCATTGATCACCTAAAAATGCCATGATAAAACTCTTGTGGATTCATAAAGCGTAAAATCAATTTTAGCTCTTTCAGGTCTTATCTGATTTCAGCTCCCCTCCCTTGCTTGCACCTGTCACCCCTAGGTTTCAGCTAACAACCATAATTCTTCTTTCCTATGCCTACAGTTTCTCAGCCATTTTTTTTTTGGGGTACAACGGCAACTCACACATGTCGGGCATTGGAGCAGCCAACAGAATTAGAGAAAAGAAGATAACATAAAGCATGAGGCACTCCCACATGATCGGCCCAAATAAAGCCTCCAACGTGGTGAGCTGCGAATGAAGCTATCCAGTTAGTCTCATTGTTTGCCTCCCTGTAAACATGTGTGGCCCTCGAGAGCTCACACTCAACTAAGAGTCTGCGGTTGTCGCGTAATAGCAGTCTGAAGCCGGCGTCACAATCCTGACCTCGGATCCACTCGATCATCATGGCCGAGTCAACTTCGAGGAGGATGCAGTCTATCCCCAACACCCGCCTCGCGTAGGTGACTTTCTTCTATGCTGCTTTAATCTCAGCACCAAGAACAGAAGTGTCGAATATCCTCCGGCCTCCAGCTGCTATCAGCTTGACCTCGTGGTCTCTAATGACAAAATTTACGCCTCCAGTGCTCTCTCCCTTGCCTACATTACTGTTGAAATTTATCTTGAGAAAACCAAAGGGTAGGAGCTCCCAGGAGACCATAACAGTCTTGGATGCTACCAAAGCAGGAGGGGAGCTCCAGTTTTCTCCGATCATCTTAAGGGAAGACGACATGACGACATGGGTGACCTCCGCTGCATGAAGAAGAGCCCGATCTGCTACCAACCTCGGGTGCATTGTCCTGTTCTCAAAGATCCAGGCATTTCTATTCAGTCAACTATGGTAAGCCAGGTAGGCAGCTATGATCCCTGGACCCTCCATACCCAACCTCCGCGAAGAAGTCTCCAGAAAAAGCAGAAAATTCTCTGCCGTCAACCACTCCTGCCAAGGCGCCTGGAGGCTTGAGGCGCACCCTTGGATCTGGACGGCCCTTGGACATCCATCGAAGATCTTATTTAGCATTTACTCATTGTGTCTGATCATATATTCCATGCTAGTGTGGTATGTCCTGATTGGCAGCTGAAGGTCTACTTTTGGATGCTCTAGCAGCCAAAGTTGAAAGAAAGCTTCATTCTTATCACTTAGCCTACTTGCTATGTATGCTGAGTTGAACTTGGTGACTTAGATAAAGCCATGCTGATTGATGTGCATCAAATGAGGAAGCTTTCTCTCCCTACCATCATACGGCTGGCCGGGGATAATGACAATATGATGTATGTTGAGAACACAACCAACTTTGTTTCTCAGTAGGGCAAAATCATGGTAGGGAGAGAGAGAGTTTGGGAGGGACTAGTATCGTGGGTCACAAAGTGGGTCCTCAACATAATGAACTAGTTGGATCTTATAGCACAAATACACCATAAAAAAAAAACAAAAAACAAATATGTAGATGGTAAAGGACAGATGGTCCATGAGCATAGACCATAAAGTGGGTCCTCCAAACGATGAACCCGCATGGTTGGCATCATCCATTTCTGACAGAAATATTATACTCTCAGCTTGCACTCCTTAATCTCTTCTGAGCAAACCCTTCTCCATGCCTCATCATCCAAAACCTCTCTATTTCTTCCGGTTTCCTGCCTGGGATCCGACCTGCTATGAGATTCCACCTGTAAAAGCATATATCACATTCATGACTTCTGTTTGGGAAAAGAATGCTTGTTTTTTTCCTCCTTCCAAAAAAAGCCACCTGATAAAGCTAAAACTATTTCAGGCTCTGAAGAGATCTGTAACATCTAGAATTATTGATTGCACTGGTGACTGCGTACAATCCACTTGCTGGAAATAGTAAAAGTTTCGATTTCCTTTTTCATGCATTTGAACTTTGAAGTGTTTCTCATTTCTCTTGGCATGAAAGGTGTTTTTGTAGAGTGGGGATGTTTGCTATCATGGACTAATTCATTATATTTTGTGTGACCGTCTCATTTGAATGCAGTGTTGGGTGAAGCTGAATCCTATAAATTCGAAGTTTCATAATCATTTCTTAGTTGTTGATGATTTACCCAATCGACGGCAATGATATTAAGATCTCATACGGCTTCACTTCTTAAAATGTTGCTGACCTACATGCTTATATGGCATTTCTCAAAAATTAAGTATCATCATAATATATTTAAAACTCATCATTAAACTATTCATTAATCTTTTGGTGCATTAAAATATCTAATAGGAAATCAAATCCAATATACAAGATTTAAAGCCAAACATGTAGGGTCATCAAGTCTAGTTTTGAATCACCCTCTATATGCTATACTCTACGTTCTATCCCTTGATAGAAACCAGCACCCGCAAGGGTTGAACCTCTTGGCAAACATTGCATCTTTTTCATGCCATGTCTAATAATTTTACCTTGAAGGAGGCTGTCAGTGTAACTCCTGGTGGAGCAGTGAATCTGTTGTGAGATTTTCTCATCTGAGTTTTGTTGTGAGCAGCACGAAAAAAGGGACATGGCATGATCTACTTGTAGGAGGGTTTACAAATTGGATGTTCTGAACTTGCCCTTGGTTTCATATTAATGGACCTTGGACGTTCTTGAACAGTTCTTCATAGAGATTGGATAGGAAAGATCTCTCTACTTCCTCATTTTCAGATCGACCATCTTATTTTACAGGCATCGGTTAAAAACATGCACCAACCCCTCATCCCTATGTCATGCTATTCTAGAATCCGGAACTCGTTACCCATGCATGCCGAGAGCAGCAGATTAAAAAGACCAGGTGGGGGGTTTTATACCTGTCACCGACGAGCCTATACATTCTGTAAACGAGGTCTTCTTCTTGTTCTGACAGGTTGATGGACCCCAACTCGATGCTACCAACCTCTGCCACCACTGAATCACTCATTGGAACATTTACAAGAAAGCAATACCCATGAGACCCATGTCAGTAGTGCTAATATAGCAGGAGGCAGAGGAGAAGAGGGAAGAGAGAAAAGCCTGATACCTTCAGTGTCACAATCAGAAGTTCTGCACTGTTTCTGGCACCTACACTTATCCATAGCTTCAGCTGATGGAAGATGGCGTGCCAAGAAATAGGAAGGCAAAAATGGAGGAAACAACCGAGCTAGTTTACAGGATGCTTCCTCTCTTTTTCTGGGGAAGGTGCAATTAACATACCATGCGGCATAAAAAGCATGTCTACAATTAACAAGGGCTGATTGTGTGAGGACCGGTACGGGCATATATTTAGTTCCACATCGGTTATTCGCTGGATAGATTTTGGATAATTATACATGATCAAGAAACCTAAATAATATCTTACGGCTAGCTTTTTTGGATGAGGTCCTGTGTTGTTACAAATGATATCCGAGCAGACCTGGTCTATAATCTATGTGGAGTAGAGAACACTGCAGCACGGATGGGTCTTGGGTTGTTATAGATTGAATCATTAAGTGCCATACATCATAATATTGGTGACCTCTATATGTAAAAGTGCTTACCAATATCTAATAGTCATCACTTGCTTGAACAAAAAGCATATAGGGCGGGCAATATAGAATATCATGTGGAGCGGGATTCTTATTTTGTCATGTTTCCTCCGATGCTTATCTTAAAGAAAAAATTCAAAAGTCAAATAAGAATAGGACTCCTCCTACTAACGGAGTCCGTTAATCTAATAACTTAAAAAAAAAATGAAATTCCACGTGCCAAGAGAGATCATCCATGGAGAAAGATAGTTCGTATCTTTTTTCTTCCTCGTCCAGCCTCTCCATCCATTTTCATCCTTATCGAGTCGTCTATCCCATCCGTAAGGTCTTTCTTCTTCTTTCGAGTCCCTTTCTCCTACAAATTTCTCTCTTTTCTCGAATCTTAGCACCTAAGAGTTCATGGAATCTCATAAATGATATTATATAATTTCTTATATTACACAAAGCCAGAAAAATGTGTATCAGTATCAATGAGCACTATATTCTAAAAACTATGTATCAATTTACCTTGAGGTGTGTATTGGCTTGCGAGATGATTAATTTGCTTGGTGTGTATCACCCGACCATATAGTGTGTACCGATTTACCTAGATATATATATTGGCTTGCTAAATAACTAATTTGCTTGATATGTATTACTTGACCATCTAGTATGTACCGTAATTTTTTTTTATTTTTTTAATCACGAGACTAATAACTCTATTAGTAAAAGAAATCTCTGACTTTTGGGCTTCTTTTTCAAAATGAGCACCAAAGGAAATACGGTAAAATAGGAAGCTTGCCTTATATATATTTTTTTTAAGTGCATGTTCCGTACCATTTTTGTTCCACTTACTCTTACCAACAGCTGCTAGTTCAACCAGCTGATACCTTCCTCCCTAGGTGAGTAGCCCAGGCTCAAATTTTAGCGGTTATAGGTAATCATTGTTTTCACAAAAAGACAATTTACTATTTGCATGCTTGTTTTTGCATGTTGCTCGAGACAAAATTATATGGCCTATTCTAATTATTGTACTCCTAAAAGTATGGTGTTACCATCCATTACATGTGCAACAATAAGCTCCGGGGGTATGCAAGATACTTGCCAGATAACCAATAATTATGAAAAGTACGAATAGGTGATTGCCACCTGAACATAAACACATCATGCACCTGTTCACCTTACATTATAAATATGGCACACGCAATTACCAAGGTTAGTAACAAGATACAACTACCTCGATCATTATCTAACTAGTTTGATGTCATGATTCTCAATTTTGTGACCATGTAGCTCGTGAGCTCAAGTGGTTGAAGATGTAGGATATTATATGTTTAGATAAAAGCCACAGCTTTCAAGTTAAAGCTGTCAGGCAAAGTAGCAGTCCTGGGCATGGAACATGCAGTTCTAATCAATTTAAAATATCTCTTGGGGAGAAATTTGGATTTTGAAGCATCCAGTAGGGTCCTTAGAGAGAGAGAGAGAGAGAGAGAGAGAGCATGCTGATAAAAGATTATTAGCCAGAATAATTAAGAAAGAAAGGAGCTGTGATCATGCTTGGTGCCTAAATTGTCATGCCCTAAACTCATCATTCAGGTTGACAGGCGACACAATAAAAAAACCTACCGATACCACCGGATGATCAATTGTATTTGAACAGTCTTGTCATTTAATAAATTGGAGTTTTTTGTCGTATTAAAGATTGATAAATTATATTGTGAATGTTGTTTTTATCCGGCTGATATTGCATGTTTTCTAGGGCTATACTCTATGAAATATACTGTCATGTCACATTTCAACCTAGGTGATAGATTTGGGGTGCGACAAATATTGACCATAAAAAAATATCATCGCCCTGTAGCAGAAAGATGCTGCTGAGTGCTTACCTAGCTTGGATCATTTAGCAATAATCTTCTAGTCCATGTGATTTATGTAATAGCTGGTGATAATGTTCCATTCGACAAATTCAAGAACCCTTTGTTTGCAAGCAATCATGACTGGCATAAGATTCTCTGCATGTTTCATGGAATTAAGGCTTTGCCTGCAGCAGGACAAGTCCAGGAATCCAAAATTCTTCCAAACCATTTTAACAGACCAAGATAGGGCGGTGGTTCATTTGGCCCCAGCCTGATCATTAGGTTGGCCTTGGGTTCCAGCTTTTTGTTTTAATTAACCCAACTAGCATAAGACCAGCCTGCCCGCACCAACTCACCAACTATAAAACTAGGTTTTAGGAGGTAGTATAGTTACATTCATATCAAATGAAAAGAAACCTAAGAAATAAGCTGATGTTCCAGTATAGCAAACCTAACAGATAATTTCACTCTTTTCATTTCAAATCCATAGCATTTCTTTGTACTAACTTGCATAATAGAATTTAAAATGCTTCGGACGCGACAGGAATTTATTACATAAATAAAAAAGAATAGCCTCAAGGGACAATGGATGGAACAAGCATTACAGATGTGGAGAAACTTAATATTGTCATGAAATTAATAAACATGCAGATCCTTCATTGCAGTCACATTCTTTTTCTCTGTTTCTTTTTTGCATTTACAGTTTACGAAGTTACACTTGAGGACCACCAGTGTAGTCCGCCTCATATGAGTATGCGATCAATATCCATTGTATATTGTCGTGTGGCTATAATACAAATATTCATGTATAAGGAGAAAGTATATTGAGGAGGAGGTGGAGGAGGAGGTTGTTCACAGTACAACAGCTGCTCTAAAACTGTTTGAGATACACTAGGTGCAGCATGATGGCATGTCAGACATATCTGCAAAGATAGTCAACTCGAGCTGGATGTTTAAGCTTCATAAATGCCTTCAATTCATGCTTTCGGACCATCTCCCTTGAAATATTGAGGTTTCCAGCAATCTCTCCCAGTGTCCTATCACCCTTGCCATCAAGCCCATATCTCTGTCTAATCACCAAGCTCTCCTTTGGCTTCAGTGAATCTAGCTGCAGAAGAAGAATGGACCACTTAGATTTAACAAGTAATTTTAGCTTCAAAGTTTAAATCTATCATCAGAAAAAAAAGTTCAATTCAAATGTATGCAAGAAACCATGAGCACGATGCTTGTTGGAGTGGGTTGATGGGGCATAATAAAGAGCACCGACAATTTCAAAAAGATTTGTGTATTTGCCAATTCTGATGTAAACATCTATAACCAGGGAAAAGGATGGACTTCTACAGTCAAAATTCTTTTTGAGGTATTTTGAAAAGCGCTTGAACTTGGAATACTGTACAATATACATGGTGGTGCTGATGGGCATATTTCTAATTAAAATAACTGAATGTAGTAATTATCATAAGTTCTATCTACAATTCAGATAGAGGTTTAACACCAAATAAAAAAAAACACAATTACACCCCAGAACTCTGTCATGTAAAATATTTTAGTTAACTGGAATTCATGCAATTAAGCAGCAGCAGAACATGTAACATTCAAGATGTTTCTAATTCAGGAGATTATGAAATTCTATCTCTGATTACACTCCAGTTCGCATGGTCAACTTATAATTCTGTAGGTGCCAGTGTCTTTTTTAAACTGCAGATTGATTTTTTTTGGGGAAAAATGCAGAAAAAATTGAAGAATAACAATATACACACAACAGAAAAGTGAAGCTGGCTTTAGTAACTCCAGCGTTTACCCTCTAAGATCAAAAATTTTGATGAATAATTTATCCATCTTACAAGAAAACACCTACAACTTCTTTTATGTGGCCATCTAAAAGTTCTTATCACAAAAGATTGTATGCATGCAATTTGGAAAGGAAAAGGAAATGTTAAGAAGAGAAACTATGCATTTCTTTTCTTTTTTCTGGAGTAATACGATGACAAAAGAGAATGCATACATAACTCTGAAAGACTTAAGTCTTATGACTTCAATTTCAAGCAGTGCAAATGCAATCTCTCCAAGTTTTACACTCTTAAATGCTGTATCTTTCTATAGGAAGTTTGCTTAATAAACTTCACAACTTACGAGATGCATCTAACATCTGAATATGTGACTAAATAGTGGAAAAGCTAAAAATATGTCATCATGCACATCATTTCAGCTTATTTCATTTAAAATTTCCAAACTAAAAATCTACAAGAATCATGCGAATCAAGAGAAGTTTCTAATGACATCACTATTTAAAAATGCCTTTAAGAAAAGGATTGCAATGTAGTTTGCTATACTGAGTAAGAAAATCAAACATAAGTTAGTCTATCTTCCTTGGGATATGAATAAAAAGGAAATTGCTTTGGGGCCCACATCTGATACCAAGAAAAAGCTTCAGGACCAAATTATAGAAACATATAACTCAAACTTTTCCTTTCTTTATAGAGACATATTACTTATCGGTAACAATGGAATATAAACAGATTGTAAAAGCTCAAAATTATATCAAGCAGTCACAATGGGTTCTGACCCTTGGATTTTTATAAAATGGTTAGTTTATTTGTATCTTGTAGTTTCGAAAAAGCTGCTAGAGTAGGCATTTACCACATCATCTAGAGCAAGTCGTAGAAGTGCACGTTGTCTATGCTTATCACCACCCACACCATCCATATCAGTGATCCCATCGATAAATTCTTCTTGTGTTACAGCATGCCTTGCATGAAGGGAAAAGATTGGTTTTGAAGCCTTCATGACATCATGATATCTCTCCGGTGAAATTTTTACTCTGTCAATGATCTCTTCATCTTTTGGCAATCTCCCAAGCTCGAACTGCAACTCTAATTTGGCTTTCTGGATCCCTTGTCTGACCTGCATTGTTAGTTAGCAGTTGTTACCAACCAAAGTTCATAATATTTTAACATGGTTAAAGTGCATATGATTCACCAAGGTTCTGAAAACATGAAGAAAATTGTTTTTGAAAATACAGTAACCATAAATTTTGATGCTGAAATGTACAAAGCAAGGAACACAAAGTTTAAAAATGCTGCAACAAATCAAAAGTTTATCATACCGATTCAATCCCAAAGGGAACTCGTGTAAAGCTTGAAACAGTCATCGAACGTGTTATAGAATGCCGGATCCAAAATAGACCATATGTGGATAAACGGAAACCACGCTTTGGTTCAAATCGATCAATGGCAGTAATGAGACCCTTCACTCCAGCTTGGCAGAGGTCTTGGAACTTCTGACCACTTGCAATCTCTGGATAATACTTGTTGATTACAAATAAAACTAGCCGAAGATTGTGCTGCAGTGAATTTTAAGGCATCTTGTCAGTTGAAGTGTCTTTAATTCTTGTGGAGATATTGAAGCACCAACTTCAAGAACTCTCTAATGAACTAAATTTTCAGTTAACTTGGCACATTTAGAATCCTAAAAAGGTTAATCAAGAGGTAACTTCTTCAAGTTACAAAATTTTTGTGTAGAGATAAAAATTGTAACCACCACCATATCAAGAAACAAATAGTGTACCATGCAACCATACAGTTTTCTGCAAGACCTGACAAATTTCATGCCAAGGGTTGAAAAAATACGGATACCTTACCATATGAAATGGGTACAAGTATGGTACCAAATCATGTAGATACAAACTATGTGTGTTGGTTTTGGCACAATAAAAGCAAGGTGTGTACCATGCATCCCTATGGTACTATATATACCGTAGGACATACTGGCATTGGTACTTCACAAGTACAATATGGTACTAACACATTGGTACTTGAATACTTGTTTCGTTCAATAGAGATAGCAAGGTTCCAATATTCAGCGTGTTCTGATACCTTCCCCAATAAAATCCATGAAACATCATCCATATGTAAAAGTAATAAATTTCAAGTTTTTCCACCCTTCTCGAAGTTCACTCCTCCAAAAACTGCAATAATGGCTGCAAACTAGGCTGTAGCTCAGCGGTTGCATTGCTGCTCCATTTAGAGGATGTTCTGGGTTCATAATTTGGGAGTTGTTTCCCAATTGCTCGACGTAGGTGATTTTCACATGTTTTTTAAATGATTTATGGTATTGTATTTCTATTAAAAAAGGAAAGAAAAGAAATGATTGGTGATGCCCCCGCTTTTACTCTACATCGA
>JAOXJJ010000725.1:2854919-2870354 GCA_025769935.1 Phoenix roebelenii | reverse complement strand
CCCCCCCCCCCCCCCCCCAAAAAAAAAAACAAAAGCAAACCAACCAAAAAAAATAAAAAGAAAAAAAAAAAGATTGGTGGGAGTGCTGCCAGTCCTTTTCTTTTTCCCTCCTAGTGTGTTCCAAGTGCATGGTTGATGTAGTTATGCCTCTTGCCACAAGGCATGATGGATCATCTGTAATAACCCACGACCTCATCTAAAAAAGCTAGCCGGAAGATATTTTTTAGATTTCTTAGTCCTATATAAGTACCCAAGATCTCTTCGGCGAATAACCGATATGGGACTAAACAAACGTCTACATAGGTCCTCAAACGTCTAAACAAATCCATTCAAATCTAATCACAAGCATCCCGATCGGCTCGTGGCCAGCCTCAATGAGCTTGTGCTGCAGTATCCACTAGTCCACATAGGCTATGGGCCTGGTCCGCTCTGATACCATTGTAACAACCTTAGACCTCATCTAAAAAGGCTAGCCGGAAGGTATTTTTTAGGTTCGTTAGTGCTGTATAAGTACCCAAGATTTTTCAGGCAAATAGCCGATGCGAGACTAAACACAAGCCCACACGGGTTCTTACATCATCCATATTGACAATCCACATTGTACATTACAATCTCCACATCTTAAGAGATAAGAGTGCAAGAGTTCTATAGGTTTGAAGTCATTAAAGTTTTTTGAATTCATGCTACTAAGAAAAGTTCATAATAAAGGAAACTAGAATGAGGTCTATAAATACAATGAGAACATAATATGAGAGTTACAGCATCAGGCTTGGCTATAAGAGATTCAATGACATTAGCTGTGGTATAACTATGTTAGAGCAAACATGTTATATATCTTAAAATAATATCTTCACATATTATAGTACTATTTATGGGTGTCAGTTTCTTTCTGCCTATCAATGATCAACTTTATATTAATATCTCATCAGCCACTCATCTCTTCATATTTTGGTCAAAGCATCTTCCCACTGCAGCATTAGTTCCACAGTGAAAAATAATTATAAGGCATAGAACCCATAGATTATTATACTAGAGTTATCTGCATACACAACCTGCATTCAGGTTAAGATCCAATAGCGTAGATACCTAAATTACCTTTTACAGTGCAGATATTCTAGATATTGTAGATACCTTGATTAGCATGTTCCTTGCAGCTTGACCAACTTCGATATGTCTTCTTAATCGAGGCACAGTCATATTGACTGCAACGGCCAGCTCAGCATCCATGGGCTCTCTATTTAGATCCTTGTCCAAGTTCTTTTTCACCTCAAAGATTGCCTAAAATTTAACAAAACAAAGGAAACTAAGCAAGCAGCATACCAAAAATAAACAACTGGCAAATGACATGAATGAATGCAAATTTCTCTTCCTCTAGTAATGTGAGGAAAAATCCACTATTGTTTTCTACTTGTAGGAGTGGTACAGCGCCATATAAGATGATTGACTCCAAGAACTTGCAAAGAAATATTATAGCATATCTACCTTATGATCCCATGATGGATGCAAGTACGAGCACAAATTAAAGTAAATACTAAAGATCTGCCCTTCTGGTTCCTTCCACTAAGGCAAAATCTCTTAAGCCAATTGCAAAAAGATTGGGCAATACTAAAGTTCGGGATCAGAGTAAACAAGGACACCCATAGTATGATAGCGAACAATTAACTGAAGAGTTATCAACAAAAACAAACCAAAGAACAAGGAAATTAAATCAAAATGCTCACTTTCATGGGCTGCATCAACTCGAACAGCCGACTATGCTCGGCAGAACTAAGAACGGGCGGAATCTTCATCTTTTTCCAATCCAAGCTCGCCAAATCTGTCGATACCGAGCATTCCCTCAACAGCTTCTCCACATCCTCATCAAGATCCCTCCTTTCATCCCGCGCGGCCGCTGCCTCCACTTCCTCATCCTTCCTCCTCCTAGAAGCTATCCTCTTCTCCAAACTCAATCTCCTCACCCTCCTCTTCCTATTCCTCACCACAATGCCCTCTTCCCCGTCCCCCTCTTTCGCCCTTTTCCTCGACCGGCCACGGCGCCGCCTTCCGCGCCGATCCGCCTCCTCCACATCGGAGACCTCCGCCGGGCTGAGCTTATAGATGTTCTCGAGCGCGGCGGCGACCTCGTTGTAGTCCAAGTCCTGGGTAGCGGTGGGGGGGGCGTCGACGGAGGCAGCCTGAGCTCGCTTTGATGGCTTTTGAGGCGGCTTTACGGCCTCAGATGGAATGGCCGCGGCCGAGCACTTGGCAGTCCAATCCGCTCTGAAGGCGAGGCAGAGGAAGGGCCGCCGTGGAGCCGGCAATCGGCGGGCGGAGAGGCGGGCACCAGCGCCGAACGGAGTCTGAGAGGCCGAACTGGGGACGGTGACAGCTCCCATGCCAAGAAACCGTGCACGAATTTTGATACCAGCTGAACGTTAGAAGATTGAGCTCACTCTCCCTCTCTCTCTCGCTGTGCAAGAACTGGAAGAAGAGAAGACCGTTGTTTATTTGAGAAATTTTCTTAATAAAGAAATTGGGTGGTGATGGCGGGTTATATATACTGGGCCGGCTAACGACTACCACAAGCTCCAGTTCGTGGCTCTCTAGGATCCAACGGTGAATATTTTTTTGTGATGGGAAAAGGACGGTGGATGGGGTTCATGGGGTAAGTGGGGTGACGTGGGGAGAAGATATATTGAGGTCCGAGGGTCGATCCGTGGATGGCATTCGTAACACGTGGATGACTCTGATAAGTCGCGTGATATTTCCGGTCTCAATCTGGTGGGGCCGGGGATGGGGGATTGGGGGTAAAGGGGGTCCCCACGTTGCTGGTTCTGATACCAGTTATTAGAATGGAGAGAGGAGTACGAAAACAATTTTGAATCAAATTCTTGGTTCGCCGATTTGTGGATTTGTGCCCACAGACACAGACAAAGGGGAGCTTCTAGAGCGACCAAGCTGGGGTTATCACTTTCTCAAACCGCAATTTTTTTTTTAATTTTATTTTGTAGACGTGACATTTAGATCGCCCTAAAGTAAATGCATTCCCCAGCATCAGATCTTGTAATTGAAATGCAATCTATCGGGCTGAGTCCATACAGCCGAGTCTAAGCATTAGCCATATAAAAAACCATTCAGTCGGTCATTCTAAATAGTATCAAAATAAATTATAATGGAGATAAACAAACTAAATAAGAAGCTAAACATATTACATTACATATCTATGGCATACACAACCATGATACCTGGTGGATATCACTTTCTGAAATGTTTTGATGCAGAATGATTCTCTTCCGGTGGTAAGCAAACTAAAAAATATTTATGAGTTGGTTATGAGCACAAGTGAGGGATCGCCATTCAAGTCCAATATAGGTCAGAATTCATTTTGATTGCAGTTAACCATTCGTTGCATTAGGGACACAAATCTATCACTCCAGCAGCCATTAGGATCCCAACTATTATGATCTGCAACTGTCTTCCATTGCACGATGAGAAATAAGATCGGCCGGTGTTTTCACGCATTCAAGGGCATCATTTCTTTGAAAAGCCACTTTTTCTTCTGCTACAATTGAAATAAGTCCATTAGTAATTCAATTTTGTTATTAGGTCTATATGAAAAATAAAAGAACAGCTATTATATGAGCCATTATTTGCTACTACAATCAAGACTCTATGATATTCGATCACGTCATTGTTTATATCAAGCAAAAATTAAATTTTAGTTAATAAAAAATTGAATTCAAAAAAAAAAGTAAATAGTCAAAATGGTGGACAATGGATTCTGTTTTTATTATATAGCAACCAGTATAATAAAATAATAGATAAATAATGACCTATCAAGAAATTGCCATCCCCATTATATATTTTAGAGAAGGTTTGGATCCTCTGTTTTGAAATATACAAAGCTTCAAAAAAATTTCTGTCATAGGCTCCGCTAATGCCGAATCTAAAAAAGATCAAATGTACACAGTTTTATCTACATGTAGAGAGACTATTTTTGTCTCAGATTCATAAACCTAGATCATAGTGGAGCAATGTCACTATTGCGCCCTTCCTGCGGAAGTGGCATCAGAAAAAAAAAAAAAGTCATGTATATTACAATCTACATTTTTTGCCTTAAAAAAATACAGATTAAATCTAGACCACACATCCCATTTGCTGGACTCTAGCGTGCGGAACACATGGAGAGGCTTGCGTGGCTGCGTACTGCCTGTGATTCTAAATCTTGCATTTTCTCTGGCAAATGCAGTTGAAGCTTGGCGCAGTCTACGCTTCTCCTAGATTGATGCGTATGCCGTCCGTTGTTTATGTTGGATACTGGGCCAAAGCCAAGATTCTGGGATGGTAACGCCCACCCCTTTTCTTGACGTTACTACATGGGCTGGACCATGTACTTTCCATTTCCTCTGCAAGAAACGTCCTAATAGGCTTATTCTTGATTCGAGATCGCGAGCTGGGAGTCACGACAACCATCGTATACTCAGTAAAAACTCTTCTCACAAGCATGCAAGACATTTCATATCATAAACAAGCAGAAAAATAAATTTAAATAATCAATGCTCAAATTTTAATTTAAATAACTAGAATCATATTTTAATGTCTCACAGAACCGACGATATTTAATTCTAATCTAAATTAAAGATGTCAAATTTGACTAATCACTCTCTCGATTATAACCCCATACCATCTTAGTTTCCGGTATTTGAAAAAAAGAAAGCATAATGAGCTTGACAATCCAGTAAATAATTCATATCCTAACTAAATAATTCATGTAATAACATAAGATACAATAATAAAATATAAATTACCACGAATCACTATAAAAACATAACCAATTTCATTTCAAAATACAAATTTATTAGAATCTATATCTTTCAAATATGCATATATATATATATATATATATTCATAAATCCGATTCAAAACAAATTACATTCAACTCAACAGCATTTAACTATGACCACATTTATATTCTGTGGCTAAGCCAAAAATAGAATCACACTTATATCTTATAGAGTAGGTCTATTTGCATAACAGTAGCAGAAGTTTGTTTGATGCATAAAAATCCAGCTTTGGAAGAAGAGTAGAGGCTAGGAAAGAAGAAATTTAGACAATGAAAGAAGAAAGACATCCATTTAGGGAAGGCCGATCATAATATACCCCCCAAAAAAAAACTATTTATCTTTTTGTAACGGTGATTCACTGAGGGTTGCTCGTTCTTTAACTATTCTCCCCAACGGCTATGTCCTTCTTATGGTCATCCATATTTGGAGTTCCTCTCTATGATATAATTACTCGGGAGGTGATGGGGGGCAAAATGGATCGTCTTGCTCGCAATGATGGGACCACTCAATTTCAGCTAAATGGGCGCCAGCACCGACTGAGCCGGATATCGGCCCCACCAAGAGCCTGCCTGAGCCCAGACTCCGCCGAAGGCACAAATAACCTTGGCCGAATCTCTCCGCTGCTGCGATCTGTAGCAACCTTCTGATGCTCATGATGATGTCCCGAGCCCGAGCTCGGGACACCCCAGAAGCTTCTTCGACCTTGGGGCGCCTCCTGTATTCACTGACCCGCCCCGACCAAGCTCGGAGTGTCTCTTGTATCCCCCGACCCGCCCCGACCAATCTCGGGGCACCTCCTGTATCCCCCGACCCGCCCTGACCAAGCTCAGGGTTCCTCCTGTATTCGACGACCCGCCCCGACTAAGTTCGGGGCGCCTTCTTTATTCACCGACCTGCCTCGAGCCTCAAGCTCGGGGCACTTTATTGAGGAAGCTAAGCCGACCTCATCAAATATGTGATGCGATATCTCACCGAGCCCAACCTCGCCAACATCCGCATCCACTTGGGTGTCTATGCTCTCCTGTGTGGTCGTACACTGCGACACCATCACGCCATGCTTTACTTGCTGACCTACAACAGTCAAGGATAGTGCCATGCTACTCCAGCCATACCTTGCTACGACTATTGACGCCTTACCGCTCACAAGGACGGATCGCGCCATGCGCCACAAGCAAACTCTAGCTGTGCGCTATTCCCACTCATGATGGGAACGGGTCATACTTCTGCCATCTGGGCGCCTTTACCGGGTCTATAAATAACCCCATCAGGTAACGCCTTAGGAACTTTTTGGCTGGACCAACTGAGCACCACACAAACTTGATTATCAGAGGGCCCTCACTGGAAGCACCAGTGAGGCTTTGTGTAGGTACACCTTTGATCGCGGGAGGTGACTCTCATCCTCTTTCTCCACACTCTGGCAGCTCCCTCGACTCCTCCGGCGTGGTCACCCTCGGGTCAAATTTGAACCACAATATTTTGGCACTAAAGGAAGAATCTAAGTCATGATCATGAGGTTATGGAGTCACAGAGCTCCAAATGCATTGAGCAGTCGGGTACCAGCACCCGACCACTCCCTTCAAAGTCCACCCCCTGCAATGCCTGCACCAACGGACCAGATTCCTCAGGTTCAGCCAGAATAATTTTACCTGCTCGCTCAGCAAGTCCAAGCTCTTACCGTGGCTGTTCAAAGCCTTCAGCTTGTAGGAGCCTCATCAATCGTCGAGCTCAACAGAAAAGTCGAAGAAGTGGGGTGACAAGTCCAGATGCTTCGGGATCAAGTTGCGGAACGCCACGAGGAGCGCCATCGATCAAGGAGCAGATCCCCCTGGAAGTCCGGTAAATATGTCCCCCTCCACAGTTTGGGGAAGTACACTCCCCTCAAGTCCTCTCGGACAGAGATCCTCATGGAAATTGAGGGTCGCTGCTAACTTCGACCTCTACTGAAGATGCGATCGTCAAAGTCGCGGAAGCATTCGGACAGATACTGCCGCTTCCATAGAGACCACGATCATGACACGGAGGATTGTTACTAGCTCTGTGATAAGATTGAAGCAATTGTCCGCCAAGGCCTGCTGAGTCAGTTTGTTTGTGATCAAGCCGACAGAATGGAGCTCGAGGGACAGAGCCCGAAGCCGTGCAACAGGCCCGACGACAATCGCCCCAGCACGGGCACCATCAACATCGCACCTACGTATCCCACACGTTAGCGGCTTCTTGACTTTAGGGGGCAGGAAAGAGGCCGCACCCCCATCAGTCCGAGTCTGACGACCCGAGATGTAAGCTACAACCCTCCGGATGGGACTTTAGCCCCTCCAGGTCAGAATTTTTAAATTTCAGAATGTGTCAATTAATAAAGTTACCCACTGAAATTTCTCTAAAGCATCTCTGAAACGCCCTAATAGGCTCGACGCGCTCCGGTCGCTCCCGCAGCATGAGTTATATATCGATAAATCTATAAAGTCGTCCCTCAAACTCGGCTTGGGACGTCCTGCAGTTTCGCCCGAGAGCCAATGGGCCTCGCGACTGCATGATCTGTCTACAAAGTCATCCCTCGAGCTCGATTTGGGATGCCTTGCAGTTTCACTCGAGAGCCAAAGGGCCACGCGACTGCAGGATCTATCTATAAAGTCGTTCCTCGAGCTTGGCTCGGGACGCCCTGCAGTTTTGCCCGAGAGTCAAAGGGCCTTACGACTGCAAGATCTATCTATAAAGTCGTCCCTCGAGCTCGACTCGGGATGCTCTGCAGTTTCACCCGAGAGCCAAAGGGTCTTGCGGATGCAGGATCTGTCTATAAAGTCGTTCCTTGAGCTCGGCTCAGAACACCCTACAGTTTTGCTCGAAAGTCAAAGGGCCTCGCGACTGCAGGATTTATCTACAAAGTCATCCCTCGAGCTTGGCTCGGAACGTCCTGCAGTTTCACCCGAGAGCCAAAGAGCCTCGCGACTGCAAGATCTGTTGACAAAGTCGTCCCTCGAGCTTGGCTTGGGATGCCTTGCAGTTTCGTCCGAGAGCCAATGGGCCTCGCAACTGTAGGATCTATCTACAAAGTCGTTCCTCGAGCTCGGCTCGGGACGCCTTGCAGTTTCTCCTGAGAGCCAAAGGGCCTCGCGACTGCATGATCTATCTACAAAATAATCTCTCGAGCTTCGCTCAAGGCGCCCTGCAGCATCAATGGGGAGCCATTGAAGAGCTCCCCCAACTGCAGTATTCTATAAGTACGCCCTCGATCTGAGTAGGAGGCATCCTGCAGTGTCAACGGGCCTGCGGCGTCAACGGAGAGCCGTTGAAGAGCTCCCCCGACCCCAGTATTTTACAAGTACGCTTCCGATCTGAGTGGGGGGCCGCCTTGCGGCGCCAACGGGGAGCCGTCGAAGAGCTCCCTCGACCGCAGTATTCAAGTATGCCCCGATTCGAGTGGCAGGCACCTTGCGTATCTACAGTGACGTCCCTTGAGCTGGGCTCGGGGCGCCCTGCGTTATGTCGATCGCAAGCCAAAGAGCTTCCGCGACCATAGGTATCTACAATGACGTTCCTTAAGCTAGGCTCGGGGCGCCCCGCATTGTGTCGATCGCAAACTAAAGAGCTTCCGCATGTATCTACAACGACGTTCCTTGAGCTGAGTTCGGGGCGCTCAACATTATACCAGTCGCAAGCCAAAGAACCTCCTATGGTTGCTGCCACATTAAGGGACATATCATCCGAGCCCGACCCGAAAATCTCGGCAAACTCTTCACCAACTCTGCGGGAGTTGCATGGCAACATGGAGACCGGGCTAATCCCTAAGCTACGCAGTGCAGGTCTTACTAGTTAGGCACAAAGCCTCGAGCGAAGCAACTTTAAGACATTATGCCAGATTCTAAGGTGGTGAAGAAAATTTACTTCATTCTCGCTGAAAGGCTAGGGGTTGATTACAAAAATGGCCAACTCTAAGGTTGGGATAAATACAAAAAGGGCTAAATAGCCTATTTAGCAAAAGCAAAAAGAGAAAAGGGAACTTGAAAAGAATCATCGACTTGAACAAACTCCCGACCCGGCTGCAGCAACAGCTTCTGCAGTGTCCCAGACCGTCACCCTCTCCATGAGCTCGCTCGACTTGGCGAGCCTGCTCCTCCTGGACGTCATTCTCCCTGACGCCCGTGGGCGTAGACAAAGCACATCCTATAGCGGAAGCCCTTCGTCATGCCGGTAATGAGGTTCTTTGACCTCTCCTTAGATCGAGCTCCATCCAATGCAACCACCCCATTGTGTCGGGCCATCAGGGTCTTATTGCTGAAGACCATCCCTACAATTTCTCACAGCAAGGATGGTAGTCAGGAAAGGAGATGGAAGTAAGAGGAATCAAGTGAAGGCCCCGAGACTTCCTCCCTCAAGGTCTTATATAGCCTACTTCAATGGCTCAGATTGGGTTAACCAAATGCCTAACAGCTGGATCTCACCGTGTGGCATGCCTAGAGGCTCCCTTGGCGGACCTCCATAGGTCATAACATTGAAGACCGGAGTAATTATGAGAGCCACTTCGGGGGACGGGCCTCTGAAGTCTGACTCTTTGCCTTCCACTCAGGGACGCCTTGAAAAGGAGCACCCACATAACTCTCCAAAAAATTCCTACGGTCACTTCCGCCCGACCAACGTGGCAGCTTAACTCACTTCTATTCTCGAGCTGGTGCCAACCCTCGAGCAGGCTTCTATTCTCGAGCTGGTGCCAACCCTCGAGCGACCTTCTATTCTCGAGCTGATGCCAACCCTCGAGTGGGCTTCTATTCTCGAGCTGGTGCCAACTCTCAAGCAAACTTCTATTCTTGAGCTGGTGTCAACCCTCGAGTAGATTTCTATTCTTGAGCTGGTCTTGAATCGGTTTCTCTTGTTCACTAGCGTCGCCCTTCGAACCGGGCTCAAGGCGACCTGCGATATCAAATGAAGAGATACAAGCTTGTTCAACTATAGGGTTATCTCCAAGCTGGAAGTAAATGCTAAGCATAAGGACTTCGGCAAATGCCGAACGCAGCTCCTGCTATGCAAGATAGGCCCGAACTTAAGCTATGCAATTTGAATTTTGATAACCGGACACAAAGTAGGACGAGCTCAAATGCCCAGCCAGGTTTCAAAAGCAAAGCAAAACGAGCTCAAATACTTGGTCTAAGGTATAATATGCTGAAAGAAACGCATACTTTATTAATATCAAAAAGAGCGAAGGGCCAAATACAAGAGAGCCCGACTGAATACAAAAGGCCCAGGCGGCTGACTTTATAGAAATAAAAACAAAAGCTAGTCGACCTGAACGACCTCTACACCAACATCAGGAGTGGCTTCCATTTCGGTAGCAGCCTTAGAGCGGTTTCCATGCTAACCTTGAGGACAGCTTTAGTTTTGACACCAGCCTCAAGAATGGCTTCTGATTCCGTCCCAGTGGCAACTTTGAGGACGATCTCTAGCCTAGCTTCGGTAATGGCCTCTACGGCACCCCTGATCACTTCAGGAGCTTTGTCCAGATTCGGCTTAAGGTCACTAAGGTCGACTCTAGGGCAGAATCGTTGGGCTTGACCATGACAATTCTCGAAGCTCTGGATCATGACAGTGGTAGCCCCCTTCGCCAGCTCATCAAGGTACTCCTCCGACTGGTGGAATCTCCTGACGGCCTCACGGGCAGACTCCTCTATGGAACTTTTGAGTTGCCCGACCTTTAGCCTTAGGGCCTTGGCCTCGCCCCGCAGGCCGATCAGGACAACTTCGAGCTTGGAGATACGGCCTGCGGCGGACGAGCAAGCCTGGGAGTGCTCGGCATATCTTAAATCTGGGTGAGCTTGTCTTTAATTAGGACTATGGCAGCCCGTACCTTCTTCTTGGCCCTTCAAAGTCGCTGCGCAGCAATTGTGGACTTCTCCTCGGCATCGCGCCGCTGCTGCTCAACAATCGCCACCCGCTCCTCGGCCTCTTGCTGTCCCTGCACGACAGTTATTGTGCGAGCCTCGACCTCCTGCCTCCAGAGCTCAGCATGCTCCATCCTCGGCCTGATCCCCCTCATCTCCTCCTGGCAGACGAGCATGCCAGACACTAGCATGTCAACCATATGGAGGGAGTGGCACAAAAGATAAAATGTCAGTGGAGGTCGGGCACTCGCAAAGAAAATGAATGAGGAACAATCACTCACCTAGACACTGGCTGAATAAGCATGACAAACAAAGTCGTCAAAGTCCTCGTCCATTAGAGCTCGATCGCACGGGAGCATAGTACCGCACACGAGCTCGCGAGCAACGTTGCTGAATTCAAGGGCCGTGTTGTCCTCGGACACGCGACAATGATATCGTAATTGCCTCCTCCCGAAATTGGAAGGAATAGAGTCGACCCCAGCTGAGATCGGAGCCTCAGGGAGAGCCAAAACCCCGGCTGAGGTCAGAGCCTTAGAGAAAGCCGCAGCCCCAATAGGAGTCAGGGCCATGGAGGGAGTCGGGAGCTCGGGCCCGCTCCCTAGCTCGAGACCCGATTCGGGTAACTGGACGGCTTCTCCAGCCTCTTGAACTCGGCCGACGGACATGGCCGTCACTTGGCCAGAAAGGCCCCCTCCTGCTGCCAATGGGGGCACCTCGGCCTCCACTGCAAGAACCTGATCGGATCCAATCCGAGCAGGGGCGGCAACCTCAATCGGGGCGAGCTCACTCCGCTCAATTCCGGAGCCAGAGGTAGCTCTGGTTTTCTTTGGCCTCCTTTCAGACTGAGCCCCCTCTGAGGCGGCTACCCTCTTCCTATGCCAGTCTATTAATGTTTCAGCGCTGAAGATCATTCCTGCAATATTTGGCAACAAAAGATCTTATTAGAATCCAACATGGAAAGAGAAAAGGAGCAACTATGCTACCCTTACCCTCGGGGCGAGCCAGGCTCAGGACAACATTTACTAAGGCCTCCTCGCTGAGCAGGTCGGAAAGCCGTGAAGTTTCTTCCAATCCGAGCAAAATGTCTAGAATGCCCTGCTTGGACTATGATAACTGTGGGAGCCTGTTATTCGCCGAGGCCAACGAAAAGCTCCAACTCGGATTAAACCCTCACGACCGCTCGGAGCAAAAAAAAATTTATCCTTCTACCCATGAATGGAGGAAGGAATGCCCCTGAAGAGCTTGCAGCCTCTCCGGGGGGAGAAATACCATCATCCTTTATCTTTGGGGTTGTTTTTTAATATAAACTTCGAAAAACACTCATCAAGGGGGACAGACCATGTGCAAGGCAGAGGGCGAGGAAGGCGATTATCATTCTCCAAGAGTTCGGGACGAGCTGTGCGGGCACAAGATGGTAAGCCGTCAGAAACTCGTCCACGAACCCGTGCAGAGGGAACTTCAGCCCCAATGGGAGCATCTCTACGTACACCCCGATCCAACCTCTAGGCGGGTTGGTGACTCGCACTTCGAGGTCTCGGAGCTCGAGGACAAACTTAGGAGGAAAGAAGAATCGAGCTCGAACCGAGCCCAGATCTTCATCACTCATGAGCGAGCCGATCCCATACAGACCTAGGCCTACCTCGAGCTCAGCCTCCTCCACATCGAAAGAAGCCTGGGCTCGAGATGAACCTGCACAGAACATCAGGGTCCTTGTAGGCGAACTCACTGCCTTGGTCATAGAATTATAAAAGAAAAAGACAAGAAACTCTTGGAGTGATCGAGAGGGGGATAAAACGCTTACCCGAAAGTTTACCAAAGAAGATGACTGAAAAAAAGAAGAATGATCGCTGGGGATCGAAAATAACGCTCGATGCAAAGGTCGACGAAAAGCTTCCCAAAACACCCAAGGAGAAGCTCGAACACCACGATGATGGCGGCCGGGAAGAAAGGAGGTAGAGGCAGAAAGGACCAAATAGCGACCCTAGATTCCCCTCTAGGCCTTATATAGTTCACTACGACGGCTCTAATCGGATAACCTAAGCAATCAGGCAAGCTAAACTCTGCTACGTGGCACGCCCCGAAATGACCTCAACAAATCTTTCCAGATTGCGGCACTAAATGCCAATCATTATAGCGAGGTGCTCCGAAGAGCAGAACATTAATACCTAGCCTCTCGCGTTCCATCAGGCAAGGCACTTCGGGGGACGAGGCATTAATAATCGCCCCATCGCGTTCCATCCGGCAACCCCTCAAAAAGGAGTGTGCACATAGAACATTAAGAAGCTCCCACGACAGTTTTTGCTTGGGGTAACGTGGTAGCCTAAGCCACCTAAGCCCGGCTTCAAAAGCCTGACTCAAAGCCCTCAGCTATAAGATCCATCAAGTGTCCCCTACTCGGCATACGCCGCTTCGCAAGTGCTTGGCCACACCACAGGACGACCAACAATCCGACTACTTCCTTCGCCCGAGCCATAAAGCAATTCGACCTCGGAAGTCGGGGGGCAAATGATGGGAGCAAAATGGATTGTCCTGCTCACAACGATGGGACCACTCAATTTCGGCCAAATGGGCCCCACCATCGAGTAAGCCGGATATTGGCCCTGCGAAGAGCCAGTATGAGCCCAGACTTTGCAGAAGGCATAGTTGACCTCGACCGAATCTCTCTGCTGTCGCGACCTACAGCAACCTTCTGATGCTTATGATGATGTCCTGAGCTTGGGACACCCCAGAAGCTTTTTTGACCTTGAGGCGCCTCCTGTATTCGCCGACCCGCCCCGACCAAGCTCGAGGTGCCTCCTATATTCGCCGACCCACCCCAACTAAGCTCGGGGCGCCTCCTGTATTCGCCGACCCGCCTTGAGCCTCGAGCTCGAGGTGCTTTATTGAGAAAGCTAAGCTGACCTCATCAAATACGTGATGCGACCCCTCATCGAGCCCAGCCTCGCCAATAGCCGCATCCACTTGCGTATCTACACTCGCCTGTGTGGCCGTACACTGTGACACCATAAGGCCATGCTTTGCTTGCTGGCCCATGACAGTCAAGGACAACGCCATGCTACTCCATCCATATCCTGCTATGACTATCGACGCCTTACCGCTCACAAGGACGGATCTCGCTATGTGCCACAAGCAAACTCTGGTTGTGCGCCATCCCTACTCATGATGGGAACGGGCCATACCTTCGCCATCTAGGCGCCCCTACCAGGATTATAAATAACCCAATCAGGTAATACCTAAGAAACTTTTTGGCTGGACCAACTAAACACCACACTAACTTGATCGTCGGAGGGCCCTCATCGGAAGCACTGGTGAGGTTTTGTGCAGGTACATCGTCGATCGTGGGAGGTGGCTCTCATCCTCTTCCTCCACACTCCGGCAACTCCCACGACTCCTCCGGCGTGGTCACCCTCGGGCCAAATTTGAACCACAATAGGAGGAATCTCAGAGATAACACTACGTCATTATATCACTCTAATTCCACAAAAATATGGCTAGTATGTTGCCACAGATGCAAGGTAGCATTCATACATGTCACCACTTAAATAGGATGGGCCAATGGCACGGTGATTCTCATCAGTTCACCTTGAAAGAGTCATACCACATGTGATAGAGTTATGCCTGATGAGTAATCAATTGATTCCAAAAACTCAAAGATCATAGGTGGATGGCCGATGTATATTTCAGTATCAAGAGACGACATGAGGATCAAAGCAAAGCGACGATCAGGCAAAAATGGTCATGCGCTCTAAAATGATGCTAAGTAACTAATTGATCCCTAAAGCTTAAGCTAATAAATGGATGAACTCATGAGTACGTAAGTATCATTAAGCTCTTTTTCCTATCTAATCACTACAGTAAAAGAGGAAAAATCCGACGCTTAACTGCCGACGCTAGGAGAAAGCGTCGACAAATTCTGATCCCGCGCCCACTTTTCCCGACGCTTCATAGGAGCGTCGGTAAGTTGAAGCAATGAACGACGCTTAAAAGCGTCGTCGTGGACCGAAGACCAAACGACGCTTTAACGCATCGTTCTTTTGTCCTAAGATGACGCGTATAAGCGTGGACGCTAATACGACGCTTATAAGTGTCACTGAAGCCAACTTAAACCCCAGCGGCCGACCCCGAGCCCGCATACTTGCCCTAACTACTCCCGAGCACCCTCATCTTCCTCGTCTCTGGCGCTGCCTTAGCCCCCATCTTCCTCGTCTCCGGCGCTGGCTTAGCCCCCATATTCCTTCCCTCCGGCGCGGACCGTCGGACTCCTACCTCCTCTCCTCCTCCCTCCTCTCCGGCGTCAACTGACCGACCCCAACCCGCTCCGCCCGAGATAGTTTTCTCCTCCTCCCTCCTCTCCCACCATCTCGCTTGTTCTCTTCCTTCTCCTCCTCTTCTTCGGGTGTTCGTGGGTTTTTTTCCTTCTTTAATTTGTTCTCTAGCCCTCAAGCCTTGATCGAGCTTCGCCTCCGCCCGAGGATCTTCCCCTCCTCCCTCCTCTCCGGCGTCAACCGACTAGCCCCAAGTCCCGATCGATTCAGACCCCCCTCCATCCGAGGATTTTTGCCTGCAACATATTATATTCCAGGTTTATAGATATTTCTAATTTTACTGTAGATGCCTCTGATTTTAGCTTCCAGCTTCCATTATTGATTTATTATTGATTATATATTATTTTTGATCCATTCCAGCTTCCATTATTGATTTATTTCTCAAACAAAATCAATTATTTATTTACTGATTTCTTTTTT